>SJXQ01005650.1:0-36561 GCA_006408695.1 Aepyceros melampus
TGGTACATATACACAATGGAGTATTACTCATCCATTAAAAAAGAATACACTTGAATCAGTTCTAATGAGGTGGATGAAGCTGGAGCCGATTATACAGAGTGACGTAACCCAGAAAGAAAAACACCAATACAGTATACTTACACATATATATGGAATTTAGAAAGATGGTAATGATAAACCTGTACAGAGACAGCAAAAGAGACACAGATGTATAGAACAGCCTTTTAGACTCTGTGGGAGAGGGAGAGGGTGGGATGATTTGGGAGAGAGGCAGTGTAACATGTATGATATCATAAGTGAAATGAATCACTGGTCTAGGTTTGATGCAGGATGCGGGTTGCTTGGGACTGATGCATGGGGATAATCCAGAGAGATGATGTGGGGCGGGAGGAGGGAGGTGGGGGTCAGGATTGGGAGTTCATGTACACTCGTGGCTGATTCATGTCGATGTGTGGCAAAACGAATACAGTATTGTAAAGCAAAACAAACTAAAAAATAAAAATTAATTAAAAATAATAATAAATAAATAAAGTGATTATAAAAAAGAAAAAAGTGATTATGAAAAAATAAATAAATAAATAAAAATAAAGTAGATGTCTATGAATAAGTAAAGCCAAAGGAGAGAGATTCAAAGAGCACTGAAATAATATAAACATTTTTAGAAAAATTTAAAAAATAGATATTACTTTTAGGAAGTGTCACATAAATTGGGGGAGATTTGGACTTTTGCCCTGTAAAATTATAATGGTTGTGGTTATAACTCAGTATCTTTTGTAGTTTTGTGGCTGAAGTGTAGAGGCAACAGATATGTAGAATGAGGTACTAAAGAAAAGAAAGAGTCTATAGGTATCTCACACCAAAATCTTGCTTTAGAGATAACCTAGGGATACGTGATGCAGAGAACACATAGGTAATGTGGGGAAAGTAACTGAGTGTAAGGAAAGAGGATTGAAAATGTGATCCTTGTCCCAGAGCACTAGAAAGAAACAGAACATTAAGGAAGTTTGCATAGGAGAAATCAGATTGTTCCAGCTGATAACTGAAACATCAATGGGAAATGTGCTATTAGGTTATTTTCAGAATATAAGATGAGCATTAGGAAATTCACATAACAACAAGATTTAAGAAACAGGGGTAGGTATCAGGGTTTTGATCTGAGGGCTCAGCATCTAGCAAAGACACAGTCCTAAAAAACTAATATTGTACACTAAATAATATGTATACAAATAGACATCTAGTTACATAATGTCAGCTATAGAACACACATCCAAAATAAAAAATAAATAAATAAATAAAATAAACCTGTTTGTTAGAACGAAGTTGCCAGAACAAAACTGAAAGGTAAGGTTTTGCTCTTTCCAGCCCCAATTCTTCCTATCTATAATCTATTTCCCCCAACATCAAAGTATCACTGTCTGAAAACAGGATTAGGGTAGGCTGAGCCTGGAGGCCCACAGGGAATGCCTTAGGATGAATAAGAGGGTAGCATCTGGTCCTCTATCAAGTTACAGAGCATGAACTTGCAGTGAGCCAGCTTTTAGAAGTTTTCTTTGTTCTTGTTATTTGTTTGAAAATTTAGATCTGAGTTGGCAGACCAGATACATATTTATTTACTTACTTTGAAATTAATTTCTTCATTTTAATGGGAGGATAATCACTTTACAATATTGTGGTGGGTTTTGCCATACATTGACATGAATCAGCCATAGGTACACATGTGTCCCCTCACCCTGAACCCTCAAATCCCTCCCCACCCCAGCCCTCTGGATTGTCCCAGTGCACTAGCTTTGAGTGCACTGCTTCAAGCATCAAACTTGCATTGGTCATCTATTTTATACATGGTAATATGCATGTTTCAGGGTTATCCTCTCAAATCATCCTACGCTCGCCTTTTCCTACAGAGTTCAAAAGTCCGTTCTTTACATCTGTGTCTCTTTTGCTATTATGCATATAGGGTCATCACTACCATATTTCTAAGTTCCATATATACACATTAATATACAGTATTGGTGTTTCTCTTTCTGACTTAATTCATTCTGTATAATAGGCTCCAATTTCATCAACCTCATTATAACTGACTCAAATGAATTCTTTTTTTTTTTTTAATAGCTGAGTAATGTTCCATTGTGTATACATATCACAGCCTTCTTATCCGTTCAACTGCTGATGGACATCTAAGTTGCTTCCATGTCCTCCTAGCTGTTGTAAACAGTGCTGCAGTGAACACTGGGTACATGTGTCTCTTTCAATTCTTGTTTCCTCGGTGTGTATGCCCAGCAGTGGGATTGCTGGGTCATCAGTTCAGTTCAGTTCAGTCACTCAGTCATGTCCGACTCTTTGCGACCCCATGAACCTCAGCACATCAGGCCTCCCTGTCCATTGCCGGAGTCCAGCTCCAGCAGCCAGGGATTCAGCCTGAAGGGGTGGGTGGTGTCGGTGAGAAACTGAGGCAGCCTCTCATTTTTCTTGGACTGCCTGTTTATTTCAAGCTTATAATTCTCTTTTATACTTTTACAAAAGCATTAGGTCAGAGCTTTGATATTTTTAATTCCCATTGACCCAGATTTATTTTTCTCCAAAAATCATTGTTGTCCCTCAAAAGGAGTTCCTTCCTCAGCAATTCTCTTATCTACTTTTTCTCATGTGTCCTTGTAAATACACTGTAACTCATGCTAATTTCTGAGCTGCATACCACATTCCTCAGTTTAATTCTCATCTTTCTAAATTCTGTTTGCCACTAGTATCCTAAGCTCACATTTCTTAGAAAGGGCTTCTAGCTAATAATATCTCTAAAATCCCTAATTTCTATAAGCTATAGTAGAATATTGTAACATTACAGCAATCCTTAAATCTTTAGCTTCTAACTATTTTAATTATTCCTAAGCCCTAAATTCAGCAAACTCCTTTGCCATAAACACTTTTCTCACAAATGAGTTTCAGGTAGCAATCCCTCCCATGGCCTCAAGCTGTGGCCTGTGTGCTCACCCTGAAACACTTTTTTGTAAAAGTCCTTGAACAAATGTGAGTGATTAACTTTATGAATTATTCTTAGAGCACAGCTGCTGAAGGCTTTATGCTTTCTCATGCTCCTCTCAAAAACAATAAGTAACTTAATATTCTCTTCAGTCAACTCAGCCAAGGAAAGGAGGGGGAAAAAAAAAAAGTCAGAATCACAAAGCCTAACTCCTCCATTCCAGGTCCTTGCCTATGGAACAAAGGGAGGGAGTTTAGGGTCCTGCCTTTATTTTGTCAGTAATGCCTAACGCAGCTCCCGACAGTCCATCACCAACTCCTGGAGTTCACCCAAACCCATATCCATTGAGTTGGTGATGCCATCCAACCATCTTATCCTCTGTCATCCCCTTCTCTTCCTGCCCCCAATCCCTCCCAGCATAAGGGTCTTTTCAAATTAGTCAGCTCTTCACATCAGGTGGTCAAAGTATTGGAGTTTCAGCTTCAGCATCAGTCCTTCCAATGAATATTCAGGACTGATTTCCTTTAGGATGGACTGGTTGGATCTCCTTGTAGTCCAGGGGACTCTCAAAAGTCTTCTCCAACACCATAGTTCAAAAGTATCAATTCTTCAGCACTCAGCTTTCTTTATAGTCCAACTCTCACATCCATACATGACCATTGGAAAAACCATAGCCTTGACTAGATGGACCTTTGTTGGCAAAGTAATGTCTCTGTTTTTCAATATGCTGTCTAGGTTGGTCATAACTTTCCTTTCCAGGAGTAAGTTTCTTTTAATTTCATGGCTGCAGTCACCATCTGCAGGACTTTGGAGACCAGAAAAATAAAGTCAGCCACTGTTTCCACTGTTTCTGCATCTGTTTGTCATGAAGTGATGGGACCAGATGCCATGATCTTCATTTTCTGAATGTTGAGCTTTAAGCCAACTTTTTCACTCTCCTCTTTCACCTTCACCAAGAGGCTCTTTAGTTCTTCGTTCTGCCATAAGGGTGGTGTCATCTGCATATCTGAGGTTATTGATATTTCTCCCAGCAATATCGATTCTTGCCTGTGTTTTCCCCGGCCCAGCCTTTCTCATGATGTATTCTGTATATAAGGTAAATAAGCAGGGTGGCAATATACAGGCTTGACATACTTCTTTTCCTATTTGGAACCAGTCTGTTGTTCCATTTCCAGTGCTAACTGTTGCTTCCTGACCTGCATATGGTAGTTCTATTTCCAGATTTTTAAGGAATCTCCACACTGTTCTCCATAGTGGCTGTAACAGATTGCAATCCTACCAACAGAGTATGTTTAAAGAGCTAAGGTAGGGAGGTTCCTTTGTCCAGTAGCTAAAACTCCACACTCTTGCTGGGGACCCGATTTGATCCCTGGTTAGGAAGCTAGTTCCTACATACTTCAAGTAAAAGATCTCACATGACACAACTAAGAAACAATACAGCCAAATAAATAAATATTTTAAAAGATAATAATAAACATTTAAGGTAGGGTATTTCTGGAAGAATGCAGTAGTAGTAACAGTTTTAAATTTTTCTGATTACCACATTCAAATAGGCAAACAATTAGGTAGCAAAATCAAAACCTCCTGGACAGCATTTATAATAACCATTAATATCCAGGAGACCAGCATAATATTCATGTTGGTTTGGTGAAAGCAGACAGAAATGATGGGATATCTGATGAGAACTGTTGTTGTTATTCAGCCATTAAGTCATGTCTGACTCTCTGATCCCATGGACTGCAGCACACTGGGCTTCCTTGTCTTTTGCTATCTTCTGGAGTTTGTTCAAACTCATGTCCATTGAGTCAGTGTTGCCATTCAGCTCTTTATCTTCTGTCGCTCCTTCTCTTGCTCTCAATCTTTCTTAGTATCAGGGCCTTTTCCAATGAGCTGGCTCTTCACATCAGGTGACCAAAGTATTGGAGCTTCAGCATTAGACCTTCCAATGAATATAGAGGGTTGATTTCCTGTAGGAGTGACTGGTAGAATATGCAAACAATAAAATAGCTTAAAGATAATCACAGGAAGGCACTATAGTCTCAAGGAAAATAGTCTGAAATCAGAAGGCACTTCGCCTGCTCTGATAGTAGAGTTTAGTGCACTTGCAGCGAGAATTCATGAGCTGGAATAGTCTAGCTATCATGAACTTCCAGGGCTCAGACCTCCCATATGCAAGTAGGCCTCAGAGAAAAAAAAAAAAAAAAGTAAAACTCCTGTGAGTGGAAATAAAATTGTGTCCCATAGAGGGAATAGAGTCCATTTTTAAAAATAGTCCAGATAAAAGTGATAAACCTAGATGTCCATCAGCAGATGAATGGATAAAAAAGATGCGGTACATATACACAATGGAGTATTACTCAGCCATTAAAAAGAATACATTTGAATCAGTTCTAATGAGGTGGATGAAGCTGGAGCCAATTATACAGAGTGAAGTAAGCCAGAAAGAAAAACACCAATACAGTATACTTACACATATATATGGAATTTAGAAAGATGGTAATGATAAACTGAGTTCATGTACACTCGTGGCTGATTCATGTCAATGTACAGCAAAATGAATACAGTATTGTAAAGCAAAATGAATACAGTATTGTAAAGCAAAACACACTAAAACATAAAAATTAATTTTAAAAAAAGTGATAAAGAGATGTTTTCACATCTCAGAAAGAAATTTACCTAAGAATGACTCACTAAATTCATATAAGAATGAGAAACCTAAGAGCATCAAAGTCAAATCCATTTGAAAACTTATCAAAATAAAACAAGAATAAGAAAAATACCACCTCTACAAAGAACTTATGTTTGAAAAACATATTCAAAGAGAGGACTAATTTTGAAATAAAATATTAAATTACTCAAGATGTATCAAAGCTTTCTCAGAATTGTATCCTGTCAATTATATACCTTTATTTTGATTAAATGAATGAGATAAAACTGAATATGATAAGTGAAGAGTTTCAACACTTCTTCATATCTCATTTTTAAAAAAATACTTATAATTCATGGGGAAGACTTAACATGCTAATCTCATTGTCTCTGGCTGTCTTTTTTGTCAGTAGCTAAGAGTATGGAGATATTGAGTTAAATTTCCATAGTACATTGAGAACAGTAGGTACTTCTTTTTTTGTCTGATGCTAATTTTAACTTTGTATATGACACAGAGACATGACAACCTTATAGTATGTTTAAACAACATTTAAATTATTTGTTATATTACAGAAGTACAAAGGTAGTTAAATGCCCCAAAGTTAAGAATCAAGGAGGAAAATGAACAGGAAATTATTTCACTTTTTTTTTTAATTACACAAGCAGCATTTCTATATGAACCTGAAGTATTACTGCATATTAGCAAGTGACCTCTCATCTTTAAAGAGGAAGATTTACACTAAGCTAGAAATATTTTTCTTGTAATAAAACCTGCAATTGCGTAAATAAGTTACAAAATGCAATTCTAAGCCTTACATGGTATCAGACCATTGTGCTGGCTTGAAAATATTTGCCATAAACTTAGGTTTTGGAAGTAGAATTTATTCATAATGTCTATCACATTTAAGAGTATTGTATCTTCTGTCCTCAAAATTAAATATTTTTTAATTGCATTGTCACTGTATTTTCTCAACAATAAAATAAAGCTCTTCATTTTTATGAGGATTTTCCCTCTCTCATTAGTAAGTACTTTGTATATTTCTTAAGATAATAAACAAATATGCATCATTTTCTCTATCTTTGAAACGTTTTAATGACAAAGTTAGTGCACACTGCATAAGTCATATATATAATTTCATATATGTATGTATATGTATGTATGCCATGACTATAATTGCAAAGCTTATTTTAACTTTAATTTGTGTGATTTAAGAATGACTTCATAAAGATGATTCACCTAAACACACAGGAATGCACTGGGATATCTGAATCATTAAAAATGAATTAGGATTATTTATCATGTGAATATAGTAATATCCCTAAAGAGCGGGACATAGTTTGAATAGTTTTCCATGCTTCCAAAATTCTCCAGAGTGGTTGCAGAAAGTGTGTCTTTGGAGAATAGAGGAAATATACCTTGTCTCATAGAATCACAAAGAAAAGAAAAATCACTGCCTAGCCTGCTGATTTTCTCATTCTGGCTCTGGAGCAAACAGCCGCAGGAACAAAGAAATTTCATGGTTTGACAATTTATCAGGGCTGATTCATGAATAAACACCTTGACAAAAGGATAACTGAAGATTTTTTAACTCAGTCATAGGCAGTGATTCTCTTCCCTTCAGAAAATCTGAGAAAGCAGCATCTGTCTCCTTTTAGAAAACACTGCTGTGATCGTCTCTCTCAATGAACCCACAGGACAAAAATATTCCAAAAAGCATTTGTTTAAAACTAATGCAAACATATTTTGTAAAGTTTTCAGAAAATGGGTAAATTATCTAAATGACATAGGAGATGGTTAAATTATTACTTTTGCCAAATAATATATATTCATATTTCTACGTATGTTCAAGATATAAATTCATGATAGTTTTGTCCTTTCTGAGTATTCTCTTCATGATAATGTTGACATATACTTCATGATAACTTTTGGATACATTAGTGCTAACCAACTGCTTTTTGGAATATGTTTGTCCTGTGAGTTCATTTGGAAAGAAAATCATAGCAGTGTTTTCCAAACTGCTTTTTCATTTGTCTTTTCTTCTCAGTTCTCTTGTAGATTCTCCTGATCCAATCACTCATCATGTCTAAACTGTTGAGAATTCCATTGTGACTTCAAAGCATATACTTTCTCATTTGCAATCCATATATTTCAATAAAAATTATCAGTTCAGTTCAGTCGCGCAGTCGTGTCCGACTCTTTGTGACCCCATGAATCGCAGCACGCCAGGCCTCCCTGTCCATCACCAACTACCGGAGTTCACTCAGACTCACGTCCATTGAGTCTGTGATGCCATCCAGCCATCTCATCCTCGGTCGTCCCTTTCTCCTCCTGCTCCCAATCCCTCCCAGCATCGGGGTCTTTTCCAATGAGTCAACTCTTCGCATAAGGTGCCCAAAGTACTGGTTGTGACTTCAAAGCATATACTTTCTCATTTGCAATCCATATATTTCAATAAAAATTATCAGTTCAGTTCAGTCGCGCAGTCGTGTCCGACTCTTTGTGACCCCATGAATCGCAGCACGCCAGGCCTCCCTGTCCATCACCAACTACCGGAGTTCACTCAGACTCACGTCCATTGAGTCTGTGATGCCATCCAGCCATCTCATCCTCGGTCGTCCCTTTCTCCTCCTGCTCCCAATCCCTCCCAGCATCGGGGTCTTTTCCAATGAGTCAACTCTTCGCATAAGGTGCCCAAAGTACTGGAGCAGTTATATACAATTTGGGTATAAATCCTCATTTACAGGTTCATACCTCTTGCTCATGCACAATTACTAATAGTGCCATATTTCATTCGGAAAGTATCCCAGTTTTATGGGTGAGTTATATGGTCACCCTCATTCAAAATCAAGGATATTACTCCCAGACTAAATTTCTGAAATTCCACCACATTTTTTCCAAGTGCAAAATCTACAATTATATTCAATAGTTTGAGTGGGTTTTTCTTTTGTATACTGCATTATATATAAGAGAAATATTTAAATCATTCTGATTTTAAAGTACCTTCCCATTCTCTAGTATTTGTTGGTGGTAACTCAATAAAACTAGGCTAAGCTTCCACATATTTAAAGGACTATTTATTCACTAAATAATCCTTAAATCTTTCCTCTTTTGAGCTTTGATTCTCTGAAGCAGACATACAACAATGTGGTTGTCAGGAATTCATCTGAAATCTTTATACCACTTTCCACCATCATAGTGATTTCATTTAAGCCTGTGCCACTATGACGCTTATATCTTTGCTTTTGATTTATTTTAGAGTAGTTATTTTCTCTTAAATTTTATTTAGACAAAAACTGTAAATATACGAAATGAATTGCCAGTCCAGGTTCGATGCAGGATACAGGATGCTTGGGGCTGGTGCACTGGGATGACCCAGAGGGATGGTACGGGGAGGGAGGTGAGGGGGGGAGGTTCAGGATGGGGAACACATGTACACCTGTGGTGGATTCATATTGATATATGGCAAAACCAATACAATATTGTAAAGTAAAAAAAAAAAAAAGAAAGAAAGAAAAGAGGATACCGAATAGAAATAACCATATTCCTATCATCCCATTTAAGTCAATAAGGTAAAATATTATAGAAACATTTGAAGTACACTTTGACCAATTTTTAATTATTTTTATTTCACTTCATCTTCAAATGATCTTTAATATTCTTCTCAAAAAAAAAAACCACCTAAAATAAATTGGGTATAAACTGATTTTTAATATATATGTATCTAGCTAGAATATATAACATTATGTCACTGAGATTTTTAAAAAAAATTTTTTTAATGAGGACATTTTTAAACTCTTTTTGTATTTGTTACAATATTACTTCTGTTTTCTGTTTTGGTTTCTTGGCCACGAGACATATGGGATCCTAGCTTCTCAACCAGGGGTCGAATCTGCACCCCCTGCATTAGAAGATGAACTGAGTTTTTATGACTGTTTCCAAAATACAGTTGAGGAAATGCGCCCTTTTTACTCACAATGTACTTTTGAGCTGTACCTTAGTTGATGGATGTTGGAGCTGGCTAGTGTTGGCTTGAAAAAGCTCATTGATTCATTTTCACATCAATAGCCTGAAATCAGCCACAGCTTATTTACAACATGGTAATGGCAAAACACTATGAACCGGGACTTTATTTTTTTATGGACTATATTTCTCGTGTATCTCATTTTTCATTTGACTATTGTGCTTTTTATAAACTTGCTAAGTTCAATGAACTGCTGCTTTATACATGGAATTGTTTCCTTTCTTTCATCTCTCTCTTTCTCTCCCTCTCTCATTTGGCATCATACATAATGTCACCTTGTATATACTCCTGGAAACCTGAACAGGATGTGAAACTGCTGAATTCCTGAGTGTGCTTGAGTTTCAACCTGACTGCGGCTAAAGCAGCATAGGTGCACTGGTTCTCATTTCTCCTCTCTTTGACAAAGCCTGGCATTTTTCAGCTTCCTGTATTCTGATAATCTTATAGGTGAAATATCATTTTTGTTCATTTCTATTTCTTTTATAAGTTTGATATCTTCATTCAGTTATTTTAAATGTTTTTCTTCTGTTGCATGGAAGAAAACAACTTTCCTAGTATAAGAATAGTTTCATTTTCTTTAATCATATAAACCTTAGCTGTTCCCTTCCAGAATTAAAACAATTGCTTGCAATCAAGAAACATGCTTTTAGTTTAGCTTTGTTTTTTCATCAAGAGATGGTGCTAGTGCACAAATTTCATTTCTCTTGTTCATTCTCTGTGTCACAGTGATTTATCCTTTCATTGTCTACTCATTCATTCAATGAACATATAATGAGAACTTTCTATGTCAGGTGCTATTCTAGATTCCAGGGATTTAACTAAGAATGACAAAAAGAGAGAAAATATACTGAATGAAGCTTCCAGTTTTGTAGTGGAAATCTATCGAGAAGTAAGACATATCAGAAAAAAATGCCTTGTATTATAAATAATGGTGAGGGTTTTAAGAGGAACATAAAGTGGGAACAAAGTCACTAGGGAGGGCTATAATTTTAAGTTGGTGGCCCAAGGAAGGTCTCACAACAAAGGTTACATTTGGGCAAAGCCTGGAAGGATATAAGTGAGTAAATCATACAACTGATTTAGTACCTGCTAATATAAGAATCAGAATTCTTGGAGAAGGAAATGGCAACCCACTCCAGTATCCTTGCCTGCAGAATGCCCAGGGACAGAGGAGCCTGGCGAGCTACATTCCATAGGGTCACAAGAGTGACACGACTTAGCAACTAAACCACCACCACCACAATATAAGTATGATCAGCAAGTTCAAAGGCATTGTTTGTAAAATCTAGTAGAATTTTCAGCAGTGATAGTGCAATAGCTCCCTTTTAAGATGAAAGGGAAAAATAAGTCATAA
This sequence comes from Aepyceros melampus, assembly GCA_006408695.1. Classification (NCBI taxonomy): domain Eukaryota; kingdom Metazoa; phylum Chordata; class Mammalia; order Artiodactyla; family Bovidae; genus Aepyceros; species Aepyceros melampus. The sequence continues at coordinate 10,997 of SJXQ01005650.1, forward strand.
AAAACAAAATTACTTCAAAGAGACCAAAAACCTATCCCTATGGAGACTTACTCATCATTACTATGGACACATTTAGAAAAAACAAAACTCCCTTTGTGCCCAAGCCCACATTTCTACTTCATATTGTTTTACCAATAGATTATTCCTTTAGATGGATGCAGTTATAATAAAACTAGTGTAAAATTAAAATATAATTTTAGTCCATGCTGGTTAAAGTTAAATGGAATATAAACTGTTATTCTTTCAGAAAGTATTAATATAGACATTTTCACTCATGCCAACCAATCTTCTGATTTGCCATTAATAGACATTTATTAAGGACATTTATATACAAATAAAAATATGAGAAATTAAACTCCTCAAACTGTTGTTACAATAAAGGAAGAGGAAAATTCCTTTCCCCCTGCATATCTCCATGTTCCTCTCATTTCTGACCACTTAGTGAAGTTGCTCAGTCTTGTCTGACTCCTTGTGACCCTATGGACTGTAGCCTGCAAGGCTCCTCCATCCATGGGATTTTCCAAGCAAAAGTACTAGAGTGGGTTGCCATTTACTTCTGCAAGAGATCTTCCTGACCCAGGGATCAAACCCAGGTCTCCTGTTTTGCAGGCAGACTCTTTACCATCTTAGCCACCAGGGAAACACCTATCTAAATATTTGGACTTGTTTTTTTTTTTCCAAAATCTCTGAGAATAATTGTCCAAAGATAAGGATGTCAAGGGAAAGAGGATTCTCTGCTCTGGCCTTATACTCAAGAGACCCAGAAGCCAAATATCCTTGCCCATAATTCTGTTCTGAATATGTAACTTCATTTGGTGAAAATTACCTTCCCCTAAGTGCATCTAGTCATTGGGTCTGTGTCTGGAAACCCTAATTTGTACTAGAGATTTCTGGGTTCTTAGTGCTCTTCTTGCTGCTTCTTTAGTTGTGTGGCTCCATTCCTACCAGTAAAATATGACAAAGTCTGTCTAGTCAGTGATATGATTTTTCCAGTGTCATGTATGGATGTGAGAGTTGGACCATAAAGAAACCTGAGTGCCAAAGAATTGATGCTTTTGACCTATGGTGTTGGAGAAGACTCTAGAGTGTCCCTTGGACTGCAAGGGGATCCAACCAGTCCATCATAAAGGAAATCAGTCCTGAATATTCATTGGAAGGTCTGATGCTGAAGCTAAAATTCCAGTACTTTGGCCACCTGATGTGAAGAACTGATTCATTTGAAATGACCAAGATGATTGGAAAAATTGTAGGTGGGAGTAGAGCAACAGAGGATGAGACAGTTGGATGGCATCACCGACTCTACAGACATGAGTTTGAATAAGCTCCAGGAGTTGGCAATGGTCAGGAAGGCTTGGTGTGCTGCAGACCATTGGATCGCAAAGAGCTGGACACAACTGAGTGACTGAACTGAACTGACTGAACTGAAGTTACCCCTGCTGGTTGCCTGGGGCTTCCCTGATGGCTTAGTGGTGAAGAATCCACATGCTAGTTCAAGAGAGGCTGATTCAATCCCTGGTTCAGGAAGATACCCTGGAGAGGTAAGGCAACCCACTCCAGTATTCTTGCTTGGGAAATCCCATGAACAGAGGAGGCTAGTGGGTTACAGTCCAAGGGGTTGCAAGAGTCAGACACAACATAGCAACTAAAAAACCACTGGTTCCTTGAGTTTTTACCTGCTGATCAGCCTCACCTCTACTGTAATGCCCCCAGATAAACAAAATAACCACTAGCAAGAGTTTTACTGTCTGACGTCTTACTTTCCAACAGATGGTCTTGACCCTAAACACATTATTTCCCCATACCCCGAGACTCATCTAATTTTCAGGACATGGAGCTATTTTTGCCCTCCTTAGATCATATACAAGATATTATATCATCAGTGGTACAAATGAACTTATTTACAAAACAGAAATAGAGCCACAGATGTAGAAAACCAACATGGTTACTAGAGGGGAAGTGGAGAGGGAGATAAACTGAGAGAATGGAATTGACATATATATACTACTTAATATAAGAGAGATGAATAATAAGGGCCTACAGTATAGTACATGGATATTTACTCAGTATTCTGCAATAATGTACATGGAAGTGTGAAGTGTTAGTCGTGCACTTGTGCCCTGCTCTTTGTGACACCATGGACTGCAGTCCACCAGGCTCCTCTGCCCATGAGATTTTCCAAGCAAGGATACTGGACTGGGTTGCCATTTCCTTTTCCAGGGGATCTTCCTGAACCAGGGATCAAACTCAGGTATCCTGCACTATAGGCAGATTTTTTACCGACTAAAATCTACATGAAAAATGAATCTAAAAAACAGTGTATATATGTATAGGTATGACTGATTCACTTCGCTGTACTACAGAAAATAACACATTGTAAATCGACTATACCCCAATAAAAATTTATTAAAATATTATACTGTCATCCTATAAATAAGGCATATATAAATTTAAAGATATAGTAAACATTAAATATGATTTATTAGGTTTATTCTTATATTTACCTTTACAAATAAAAATATTATATTAGTTAATCGATAAGTCTGTTTTGAGTGTATACAGCACTGGTTGATTCTAGAGGAGATTGTAGTCCATTTTAGATTGCAAATAATATGGTTTATGAAATAAAACATGTACACTAGAGATAATGAAAGAGCAATATAAATCAGCATATAATTTTGCAATTATGAATGCATTAAGAATTAATTGACTCTTATGTATTCAATATTCTTCTGAGTTTTGACGTGACTACAAATAAAATAATTATTCATCAAGGAGCTTAGGAGAAAGATAGCAATCAAACAGGTTCAGAATGGTGAGTAAACTGATGTGCCTAGATGTACTCATATACTTAGAAGACTTTGAGGAGAGCAAGGTTAGGAAGCCTTCCCTGGGTAAGAGTATCAAAGCCAGTACAGAAAGACTTTAAGGCAAAGAGGATTTCAGGCAGAGAATGTGCAAAAGCTGATGATGCTAAGTTCATGTATAAGTTCTACAAATACTGAAGACATGATGCTCATTCAATCTTACATTCTAGATCAGCTCAAACATTAATCAGTTACACAACCTTGGGAAAGTTGGTTGAACATTTTGAAACTGACATTATTCAACTACATAAAAAAGTGATCAGACTCAGCTGTCTCTTCAGTTCTTTCCAGTCCTCTGTGGTTCACTTTTCCATAAACAAGGAGAGAAAAACAGATATTAATGAAATGGAGCAGGACCCTATAGTCCTTGCCCCTGATGCTTTCTATCTGTCTTCTGTCTGTGGAAAAACTTTAGCCAAAGACTAAGTTTAATCAGAGAAACGAGAACATGCAGAAATAAAGGAAACTAATCAAATAATAATAATAATAAAATAATAATACCAGCTTAGTCATTAAGCAAAGGACATTTTGTTTCTTCTCAAGGGCTACAGATAATATTCTGAACCATATCCTGTGAGCTATCTTCTAGATACTAAAACACTTACCAGGTGGAATGAGTTAACTACACAATGACCAGACTGTAGCCATGGCATAAGCTGCCACAGTTACAGGAAATGGCCTTGGAGAAATGGAAACAAACCAGTCATGGGACTGTGAATTAACTGTACCTAAAACAATGAAGATGATGCTAGTCAGTTTATTACTTTCAAGATGACTATCAGAGCTGCCTGTGCTCTTTCTGCACATAGCTCTCTCCCTCTATCTTGAACACTCTTGCCCACTGACTGTCCAGGGTGGAGGGTGAAGAGTCAGACTTTGGATGGGTATTCTCCATCCTGCACTGGTTGGCAGCATTCAGAATAAAGAAACCTTTCTTTGTCACCAACCTCGCCTCTTTATTGGCCTTTGAGTGATGAGCAGCCATACTTGGTTAGGTTACATTGGGCTAATGAAATTAATTTTAGCCTCTATCTCGACCTTAGATAACCAGACACAACTACAATGAAAGTCTCCTGGTTCTGCATTCACCTCTCAGTTTCTGAAAAATTAAACAAACAAACAAACAAAAATTAAAAAAAGAAAGAAAAGAGCTTTCTTCGTGATACTCTCCATGATCCTAAAGTCTTCTAAAATCCTTCTACCCTCGAGTCTGTGTGGGTTTCATTCCCACTCTCTGTAAGATATTTCTCACACTCTCTCTTGCATTAAAGTCATTTTCAAACAGGTCTTTATTTTCCTAGAGAAGATTAGACACTTCCCTTGAGTACATTACTAAGGGCCTGACTCACCTTACACCTTGTTTGAAAAAAAAAAAAAGTCCTAAACAGTGCTTTTAGAATAATAGCAAACTGTCACCAGACCAAATCTAAGTACAGCAAAGCCACTCTAATGACACTGGGTTGCAGTGAAGGAGACTGCAGGTCTATTTTGTGGCACCAAGCAAGAAGCGCAAGGCAGCTAGCACTGGAAAAAAACCAAACTTTCCTAAGCAGCTCAGCAAAGCATTTATAAAGGCCAGGTAGGGGAGGGACGTCCCAGAGCACATGATCAGCTCATGCACAGTTCTCTGATTGGTTGATGGGGAGAAGATAAGGTTGTTGTCACAGATGTTAAAAATATCAGTCCTTAGGAGGTGTCACTAGGTCGGGGGGCTTGTGATCCAGTAGTTAATTTTTTCCATCTGGTAATAGTCTTAACCACTGTAACACAACTCTGGAAGTATGTATCACATGCCATTATCTGAGTACTTCAGAAAGAAAGCAGAGGATATGGGGCAGGGTCTGTGTCTAGAAGCACCCAGAGGGTCCTGCTTATATACACTACTTCATATATATTTATAATTAATCATTTAACAAAAAGTGAATTATAATATATATTCTTGATATAAAATGTATTTTAAAAAAGCAAAATAACACTTGTTCAATCAATGACTTAATAAGATTTGTTAGTGCCATTTTAAGAAATGTTTTTACTATAGATTTTTAAACTATCAAAACAACTCTCTGTAAACAGATTCAAACAGTGTAATTGGTTAACTTACATGAGATGAAGCACATATTCAATACCATTTCTCCAGTACTTCTTCAAATTAATTTTTTTCACATTAAACAGGATGATAATTTAAATTAGTTGTTTTATTGCTGCCTTATTTCCAATAAAATTCTAAGGGTCATATGAATATAGATTGGATAAATATAATTTTAAACCATTATGTGTATTCATACTAAAAGGTAGGGGATAAGAAGGAAATTTTTGATAATTATACTTCATCCATTACAAAATTTAAATTGATTTGACTTCAGTATGAAGGCTAAAAGCATATTCAATGTATTAAAAAGCACAAATCTACACTCTATTGTTCAACACACTGTTATTACTACTAGTCCATCATTTTCTCTTCAGACTTTCACTGCAGAAAGTTTTAAGAAAATGATTGCAATCAATCTTTTAATAACCTGAGTGCAGTTTTTCTAAAGTTCTATTTGTATGACTAAGGGAGTTTTAGTCATTCTTTGCCTCAGTTTTCTTATGCAAATAGATAAAGATCTTAACTAAATCACAAATTCAAAATCTTTTTTTAAACTTTTTTTCTCAAAGTTGTTCTCTGGCCCTCAAAATAACACTAGTAGAAAAGAAAGAGGAGGCAAAATGGTAGTAACTTACTAAAGCTTCTGGCTTGAACATTTTAAACTCAGATGTCTTGATACTTTTATTTCATTGTAAGTCTATGTAGTGTTTATTGTAAGTACTGGTTTCTGTGAAAAGAAAGACAAAGAGGAAAGAGGAGAAAAAGAGGAAAATAACTTAAACCACTAAAATGAATCATATCTTACATTTAAGATTGTTATTTATTATTAACTAATTAGCAGTTTTAGTTTTACTTCTATTTCTCAAAAGAATGTGTTAGATGACAAATTACTCATTTTTTTCTTTTAAACCATTTTTTTTTTAAATTGACATATAGTTAACTACAATACTATGCTAGTTTCAGGTATACAATAAAGTGAGTAGACATATATGCATAGATATCTGAATATAGATATTTATTTTCTGATTTTTAATTATATGTTGTAACAAGGTAATGAATCCCTTGCATTCATATGCATGAACAATAAGACAGAAAGAGAAATTAAGGAAACAATCCCATTCATCACTGCAACAAAAAGAAAAAATACAAAAAATTTATTCTTATTTACCTAAAGGAATAAATTTACCTAAAGAAACAGAAGACCTATATATATATAAAACTATAAAGCACTGATGAAAGAAATCAAAGATGGTACAAATAGATGGAGAAATATAACATGTTAATGGATCAGAAGAATCAGTATAGTGAAAATGAGTATACTACCTGAAGCAATCTATAGATTCAATGCAGTCTCTGTTGAGCAATCAATGGTATTTTTCACAGAACTAGAACAAATAATTTCACAATTTTTATGGAAATATAAAAAACCTCAACTAGCCAAAGCAGTCTTAAGAAAGAAGAATAGAAGTGGAGGAATCAACCTGCCTGACTTCAGACTGTACTACAAAGCTACAGTCATCAAGACAGTATCAGTTCAGTTCAGTTGAGTCACGCAGTTGTGTCTGACTCTTTGTGACCCCATGAATCACAGCACACCAGGCCTCCCTGTCCATCACCAACTCCCAGAGTTCACTCAGACTCATGTCCATCGAGTCAGTGATGCCATCAAGGTACTGGCAAAAAGACAGACATATAGATCAATGGAACAAAATAGAAAGCCCAGAGATAAATCCACACACCTATGGACACCTTAACTGTGGCAAAGGAAGCAAAAATATAGAATGGAAAAAAGACAAGCCCAATAGCAAGCAGTGCTGGGAAAACTGGTGAATCACCTTTAAAAGATGAAACTAAAACACTTTATAACACCATACACAAAAATAAACCCAAAATGGGTTAACAATCTAAATGTAAGATCAGAAACTATAAAACTCCTAGAGGAAAACATAGGCAGACCACATGCTGACATAAATCACAGCAAGATCCTCTATGATTCACCTCCCAGAATAATGAAAATAAAAGCAAAAATTAAAAATTGAGACCTAATTAAAATTAAAAGCTTTTTCACAGTGAAGGAAACTATAAGCAAGGTGAAAAGACAGGGTTCAGAATAGGAGAAAATAATAACAAATGAAGCAACTGGCAAAGAATTAATACCAAAAATATACAACCAGCTTATTTAGCTCAGTACTAAAAGATTAAATAACCCAATCAAAAAATGAGCTAAAGAATTAAACAGACATTTCTCCAAAGAAGATATACAGATGGCTAACAAATACATGAAAAGATGCTCAACATCACTCATTGTCAGAAAAATGCAAATCAAAACCACAATGAGGTACCGTCTCACACCAGTCAGAATGGCTACTGTCAAAAAGTCTACAAGCAATAAGGTTTGTTGGAGAGGATGTGGAGAAGAGGGAACCCTCTTATACTGTTGGTGGGAATGCAAACTAGTACAGCCACTATGGAGAACAGTGTGGGGATTCCTTAAAAAACTGGAAATAGAACTGCCATCAGTTCAGTTCAGTTCAGTTCAGTCGCTCAGTCATGTCCGACTCTTTGCAACCCTATGAATTGCAGCACGCCAGGCCTCCCTGTCCATCACCAGCTCCCGGAGTTCACTCAGACTTATGTCCATTGAGTCTGTAATGCAATCGAGCCATCTCACCCTCTACTGTCCCCTTCTCCTCCTGCCCCCAGTTCCTCCCAGAATCAGAGTGTTTTCCAATGAGTCAACTCTTCGCATAAGGTGGCCAAAGTACTGGAGCTTCAGCTTTAGCATCATTCCTTCCAAAGAAATCCCAGGGCTGATCTCCTTCAGAATGGACTGGTTGGATCTCCTTGCAGTCCAAGGGACTCTCAAAGTCTTCTCCAACACCACAGTTCAAAAGCATCAATTCTTTGGCGCTCAGCCTTCTTCACATTCCAACTCTCACATCCATACCTGACCACAGGAAAAACCATAGCCTTGACTAGACAGACCCTTAGTTGGCAAAGTAATGTCTTTGCTTTTGAATATACTATCTAGGTTGGTCATAACTTTTCTTCCAAGGAGTAAGCATCTTTTAATTTCATGGCTGCAGTCACCATCTGCAGTGATTTTCGTACGACCTAGCAATCCCACTGCTGGACATACACACAGAGGAAACCAGAATTGAAAGAGACACATGTCGGGAGCCAGCGTGAGGAATCCCACCCGTGACAGGGTCACGTGGCAAACTCAGATGGCAGGGCAATCTGAGTCATTGGATTTCTCCCTGGTTTTTCCAGAGCATGTGCCCCAATAATAAAAATTTGTTCTGTATTTGTCTGTTTCCCCACTGTTCTCTGCCAGTTTCTTGGAAAGAGTTAATTCAAAGCTTTAGCTTCCTGCATTTGAAAGGAGTTTTTCAGCCCAACCCCCCTTTGATAATTCTATAGCCTGCCTAAACAGGTTCCCCTGACCTTTTACAAGCTTGTGAATTGCTCACAACCCCCAGCTGTGAGGGGAAAAAGGGCCTTGAAGTGTTTTAAAGTTACAAACCTCTTCTAAGGATAGACTTCACTGTTGCCTCAATGATTGCTGCCAGACCTCCTTATCTGCACCTGGAAGTTTCTGCTATACAAACAATATTTGGAAATAGATATGTAGTAGTTTTTTGATGTTAGCAACACTAGGCATTCGTTAATTTGCTATTTTTTAAAAAAATCATTGTATTCCTTCTTGCTCACTGTGTCCTTGCTATGTGAGAATGCAACTTTGTTTAGTGCCTCCCGAGAATGGCGCCAGACCTTGGAAGAAATAACACTTACCAGAAAAGAGCTGTAAATTGTCGAATTGGCCTTTTGGCTAGAAGATGATGTAAATTACCTAAGACTTGTGTATACAATTAGGTATGCAGAGACAAGCCTGCTCTCGATAAGAGTCAGGGCTGCTGTCATTGCCAAAATTTGTGAAACCCATTGATCTTCACTGTATAAAAAGGCCATGTGAAAAATAAAGTTTGGACCAGTTTCCTTGGGAACAGTTTCTCAGAGCAGTTTTTCTGGGCCAGTTTTCTTGGAGACAGTTTCTCAGAGCAGTTTTTCTGGACCAGATCTTCTCAGACCGGTTCTGCAGGCCGGTTTCTCGGACGACTCACTCTCCTAGACTCATTCTTTAAGGATATCTGGCTCCCACACCTCTCTCTCTCTCTCTCTCTCTCTATCTTTGTCCTCTTGTACTTTAACTCCAGGCTGAATTCCCATCTGGAGCGGGAGGCTCACCACGTCTACTTACTTGCCCTGGCTCTAAGTTCTGCAAGAAAAGAGGACCCACAGTGGGGCCCCCTTTAGAGATTCAAGCGGACGCTGGCAGCCCACGTAGATGGTGCAAATCTCTTGCCTTGAGATTTTATTGGCTTTCCCCGTAAACCAAGTTATTCAGCCTCCTATTTTTCTAGTAATTTCCTACTATTCTATCCTGTCCTGAGCTATCCTGTCCTATCCTGTCCTATCCTTTCCTATCCGCCTGCTCCTTCCCACCCTTGAATATCCCTGGATCCACTGGGGCTGGACCCCACCAGACACGTGTTCCCCAATGTTCATCACAGCACTGTTTATAATAGCCAGAACGTGGAAGTAACCTAGATGTCCATCAGCAGACGAATGGATAAGAAAGTTGTAGTACATATACACAATGGAATATTACTCAGCTATTAAAAAGAACACATTTTAGGCAGTTTTGATGAGGGGTTGAAACTGGAGCCTATTACACAGAGTGAATAAGTCAGGAAGAAAAACACCAATAGAGTATTTTAACATATATATATATATATATATATATACACATATATATGTAATTTAGAAAGATGGTAACGATGACCCTACATGCAAGAAAGCAAAAGAGAGATACATATATAGACCTTTGGACTGTGGGAGAAGTCGAGGTCAGATGATTTGAGAGAATAGCATTGAAATATGTATATTACCATATGTAAAACAGATCACCAGCCCAAGTTTAATGCATGAAACAGGGTACTCAAAACTTGTGTACTAGGACAATCCAGAGGGATGAGATGGAGAGGGAGGCAGGAGGACAGTTCATCACAGGGGAACACATATACACCTGTGGCTGATTCATATCAATGTATGTAAAAAACCACAATATTGTAAAGTAATTAACCTCCACTTAAGGAAATTTTAAAACATTGACATATAGTTAATTTATAGTATTGTGTTATTTTCAGGTATACAATAAAGAGATTAGATATATGTGCATAGATATGTGAATATAGATATTTCTTTTCAGATTATTTTCCTTTATGTTATAGTAAGAAACTGAATATAGTTCCATGTGCTATACAGTAGGTCCTTTTTTTTTCCTTTTTTTAAATAAATGATATCATACTGCATTTTTTTAAGACCTAATTTATTTTATTTTCACTTTAATCCAAAATTATTTTGCAGATATCTGATATGGTGCTATTATGGTGATTTTTTTAACCAATCTATGCAACAGTCTTTCTTTGTCTCATATAGTAGTGTTCTCTCCACAAATTCTACTTGATCTAAAATTAATATTGATGAGTAAGTGTTAATATTTCTCTATATGCATTGATTTATTTCAATATCTATTCAGCCCCATGTCATTTTTTCCAAATATATTATTGTTGATTTTGTTCTATTATTTAAGCTTTTTTTTTTTAACTTGTGAAGAATGACAACTTTGTTTGTTCTCTTTTAATATTTTTCCTCCTATCTTCTCTCATTGTTTCTTGAATCTTGGAGAATTGTAATGACTAAGCATTTCACTGGTCTGATTTTCAGCTCAATTCTTTTTCTATTCACTCCAAAGTGAATTTTAATTTTGTTTTGAAATTTGGGTTTTCCTATGGCACTATATTCTTATCAAGTCTCTTCTTTTGTGTCTTTACTTTCATCTTAGATTTTCCTTTCATAAATGTCTGCATTTTTATAAGCCATATCTTCTTGCCCTCAATTGAAGATATAAATGATAAAAGAAAAACACGGTTATTTTAATCCATTCCTACTTTTTTTTTTTTACTTGCAATGTTGTATTGGTTTTGCCATACATCAATACGAATCTACCATGAGTATACACATGTTCCCCATCCTGAACCCCCCTCCCACCTCCCTCCCTGTACCATCCCTCTGGGTCATCCCAGTGCACAAGCCTCAAGCATCCTGTATCCTGCATCGAACCTGGACTGGCGATTCATTTCATATATGATATTATACATGTTTCACTGCCATTCTCCCAAATCATCCCACCCTCTCCCTCTCCCACAGAGTCCAAAAGACTGTTCTATACATATGTGTCTCTTTTGCTGTCTCACATACAGGGTTATCATTATCATCTTTCTAAATTCCATATATATGCGTTAGTATACTGTATTGGTGTTTTTCTTTCTGGCTTAATTCACTCTGTATAATAGGCTCCAGTTTCATCCACCTCATTAGACCTGATTCAAATGTATTCTTTTTAATGGCTGAGTAATACTCTGTTGTGTATATGTACCACAGCTTTCTTATCCATTCATCTGCTGATGGACATATGTCATTCTGGAACCTTCCTTTTTTTTGTTGTTGTTGTTGTTTTGGCTATACTACACACCCTTGTAGGATCTTAGCTTTCTGGACCAGGGATTGAACCCATGCCCTCTGCATTGGAAGCACAGATTCTTAACCCCTGGGCCATGAGGGAAGTCCCTGTTTATCTATTTTATTTGGAGTAGTATGTATCTGTCCATCCAAAACTCTTAATTTATCCCCCTGCCTGTGCTATCCCCTTTGATAACCATAAATTTGTTTCCTGTGTCTGTGAGTCTATTTTTGTTTGTAAGCAAGTTCATTCATATCATTATTTAGATTCCACACATAAGTGATATCACAATATTTGACAATATCACATCATATGTCTGACATAATATGATAATCTCTAAGTCCATCCTTGTTTCTGCAAATGGCTTTTTTCATTCTTTTACAGCTAAAATTTGCTCATTTTATATATATAATTAGAGACTCTTTAAGCTATAAAATAGATTTTATATTTCAGTAATTTATATTATTTTCAATAATAAAAAATATATTTAATATTTCATTAAAGAAGAGAGTAAACCAATATGTATAATCTTTGCTATGTCTTTTATATGTTGCACCTGAGCATAGTGCATTCTGAGAAGTTTTCTGAATCTTAAAGCAATGAATTGATCCCTCCACCCCCACTGTCTGATATGGCAAACCAAGTGGAAGATATGAAGTTATCTGGGAATAAAATACTGATCATCTCTCACCTTCAAAAGGTGATGGCAACTGTATAAGCTACCTTGTGTTAAAGGGATCTGGGACATTAAAACAATCTAACAAAAACAAGACAGCAATTCCAATTCTAAATCTTTTGTTTGTCTCTGGACTCTTCAGGGGTACTGCAGTAACCACCATGGTCCATGGGTGATTTTGTCCTCTAATTTTTATGTTACTGCTAATTAGCTTGAACTATTTTTCAAATAGTCTCTTCCAGCTTAAATATAGGAAAAACTAGCTTATTCTCTATAATTGTAATAAAATTTCCAATGACAGTTCCAAATTCATAAACATTCTGAATGACAGAGTCAAATAATTCAGTATTGAATAACATGCACATATAAATAAAGATATATGTAATGTATATCTGAAAATGTACATATATATATGTACTAAGATATTATTAGGTACACATAAATATCACCATCTTCTTTCCTAGACACACAAGCTATGCCTTTTATTATATTTATATTTTCTATGTGTTAATCTTACAAGTTTAACAATTATGCTAACCCTCTAGGTCTTGATCCATCCAGTTTAGACTTTATACATTTGGTAATTAATAATCACTTATGCATGTCCAATCAGGAGTTCATGATTTAAGGAGTTTCTGATCTGAGCCACAGTCAGCTCCCAGTCTTGTCTTTGTTGACTGTATAGAGCTTCTCCATCTTTGGCTGCAAAGAATATAATCAATCTCATTTCGGTGTTGACCGTCTGGTGATGTCCATGTGTAGAGTCTTCTCTTGCGTTGTTGGAAGTGGGTGTTTGCTATGACCAGTGCATTTTCTTGGCAAAACTCTNTCATGATCTGAGCCACAGTCAGCTCCCGGTCTTGTCTTTGTTGACTGTATAGAGCTTCTCCATCTTTGGCTGCAAAGAATATAATCAATCTGATTTCGGTGTTGACCATCTGGTGATGTCCATGTGTAGAGTCTTCTCTTGTGTTGTTGGAAGAGGGTGTTTGCTATGACCAGTGCATTTTCTTGGCAAAACTCTATTAGTCTTTGGCCTGCTTCATTCTGCATTCCAAGGCCAAATTTGTCTGTTACTCCAGGTGTTTCTTGACTTCCTACTTTTGCATTCCAGTCCCCTATAATGAAAAGGACATCTTTTTTGGGTATTAGTTCTAAAAGGTCTTGTAGGTCTTCATAAAACCGTTCAACTTCAGCTTCTTCAGCATTACTGGTTGGGGCATAGATTTGGATAATTGTGATATTGAATGGTTTGCCTTGGAGACGAACAGAGATCATTCTGTCATTTTTGAGATTGCATCCAAGTACTGACAGGATATCAAAATGTCAACAGCAATTATACTGTTATCATTGTTATAACAATTATATAACAATTACACCTGAATGGGAAATTTCAGGTGATTTTTATCTTTCCCTTGGTGTTTTTCTAAAATTTCCAGAGTTTCTGCAATAAACATTATTTGTAAAATGAGAAAGTCATTAAATTTTTTTTGACAGAATCAAGTCTATCACCTAGAGATTCAAATTATCTAACTAAAATGAGGGCTTTGCAACAACAAAAAAAAAAGGGTGGGGTGGGTAAGAAATCCTCCTTCCCCTTGAGGATGCTTCTTTTGATGTTTAAATTGTGATTTTATAGAAAAACATTTTGATTTTAGAGGCAGCAAGAAACTATGTGATCTTGCGTGAGTCATTAGATAATTTCCAGTGAACTGACAGTCCCTACTGTGTTAGAAAGACCCGAGTTCAAGGTCCAGGTTCCTGAAAACCTGGGACATGACAGTCCTTCGCAGTTTCCCCATGTATAAACAGCATGCTTGCTTTTCTGTTCACCTCACAAGATTATTTTTGAGTCCCAACTCCTCACATTACATGGAAAGTAAGACAGGGCCATTCTCCCAGAAATGCAGTCAGGGCTTCTTTCAACAGAAGGGATCTCTCACTGGAATGCCAGAGGGGAGGCTGGTTCAGAGAGATAAATCCCTGCAGAGATAAGCCATGAGTCACCCGGTGAGTCACGGAGGCCAATGGTAGAGGAGGCAGGACCCACCAAGGTCTGCGGCAGGAATGTAAGTTCAGCCTCTTCCCAAACAGTGGGCCTCACAGTAAATATTTTGGCTGCTGTACCATCTGGCAGTATCAGTTCTCAGCCAGCCTGGTTCTGAACATCTTTTCTGAGAGATTCTTGGCCATCTCAACAAATAAGGAGTGAATTGCTTTGTAGTTCTACTCAGCCAACACTCAGCTTCATGGTGCAGGTAGGCAAACTGGTCAAGCCACCACCACTTGACACCAGCACCTGAAGGACCTAAGCCACCCTATTTTGTTAAAAAAAAAAAAAAGACTCCATTTCTGAGGAGAGTCTTTGGAAATCCCCTGACCTCACCCCACCACCTGCGAGCTAATCAGATCCCAGATTAAGATCTCCTGACTTTATTTACTATAGGACTTATGACCTGCCCGGGAAATTTGAATTAAGCAAATAAGCCCAGGAAATGGGAACCAATCAGAACCCAACACCTAACCAATTAGACGTCTACCCTGTATAAGCAATGAAACCCAGAGTTCGAGGCTCCTCCCTACAGCCGCTGCGTTGGTGTTGGTGGGAGCCCCAGCTCGAGCTTGGTAATAGAGACTCTTGCTTTTGCATCAGATACTGGCTCCCTGGTGGTCATTGGGAGATTTTGCGACTTGGGCATAACATTTGGGGGCTTGTCCGGATCTCCCACTGGCTCCACGGGAAGACCTATCTGGAGAGTCATCTGCAGGTGGCAAGTTACTTTTTTTTTTTTCTGTCTTTTCGTTTCTGACAGGGCCTATTTTCTGAAACCAGTATATGACTCAGGCGGACGCGCCGATGGGTCACCGGTGGGGGTCGTTGGGAGACGTCCCCGACCCCGTCGGAGGGGACGGAGTGCCCCTGTTCTCTGTGGATGGTAGCAGGTCGCTCCTGCTGAACGGCCGGAGTCTGTCGTCTTACTTTTGGTTTTGCCTCCGGAGGCTTGTTTGTTCCGTCTCTCTGTCTGTGTGGCTATCTGTACTGTCTGTGTTAATTTACCAACATCTGACTGATCCAGGAACGATGGGGCAAAGCCACTCTAGCCCTATGCCTCTATCCTTGATTACTGATCATTTTAAGGAGGTCAAGATGCGTGCAGGTGACCTCAGTGTGGAAATTAAGAAAAATAATCACTTTTTGCAGCGCGGAATGGCCTCCAGAGGGCACTTTTGACTTGGAAACCATGTACCGAGTCTGAGACATCATCTTTCAACCACGAGCGGACACCCTGACCAAGTTCCCTGTGTCATAGTGTGGGAAGATCTCATATTGTGCCCCCCTCCATGGATAAAACCTTTCTTGCCTCAACAGGGATTTTCCACCGCACAGATGCTGGCGACACGTGTAAGAAAGAATCTGAAAGATCCCAAGGAACCTGAACCAACGGCGCCGCTGTACCCCATTTTACAAGGGGGAAGAGAGGAAGAACTTCTCTTCCCCCTTACCAACCCCTCGAGCCACCACGGGCCCCTGCTATCCCTCCACCTAGGGCTGACGCATCAGAAGGGGGCCCCGCACAAAACACTCGCCATAGGCGAGCCATGTCTCCGGCGGGGCCGGTAGACTCAACTGTTGCCCTCCCTTTACGAGTGGCCAGTCCCCCCGACGAGGAAGGTAACCAACCTCATCAACACTGGCCCTTCTCTATCAGTGATCTATATAACTGGAAGTTCCAGAATGCTAAGTTTTCAGATAACCCTAGAGAGCTAGCTAACCTCCTAGAGACTGTGCTTTTTACTCATCAGCCCACCTGGGACGACTGCCAACAGCTGCTCCAGATTCTCTTCACTGAAGAGAAAGAATACAGAATGAGGCCCGTAAAAGGGTCCCAGGGGCAAATGGAGAACCCACCACTAATATAGATGAAACAAACACCTCTTTTCCTTCATTGCAACAATACAGCACAAGGTAAGGAGAGACTCCGGGTCTACAGCCAGACTCTGTTGGGGGGGGCTCAAGGCAGCCGCGCGGAAACCCACTAACCTAGCTAG
This sequence comes from Aepyceros melampus, assembly GCA_006408695.1. NCBI lineage: Eukaryota > Metazoa > Chordata > Mammalia > Artiodactyla > Bovidae > Aepyceros > Aepyceros melampus. Next base: position 27,262 of record SJXQ01005650.1, read on the forward strand.
AGTAGGAGATGTTCAACAGGGCCCCACCGAGAGTCCAGCTGCCTGTCTGGAAAGGCTGATGGAGGCCTTTAGACGATACACCCCCATGGACCCAGAAGCGGAAGGCACTCAGGCCGCTTTGATAATGCATTTTGTCAACCAGGCGGCTCCAGACATTAGGAAGAAGATACAAAAACTAGAGCACCTGGGTGAAGAGTATCCAGGATTTAATAACAGTGGCAGAAAGGGTCTACAACACCTGAGACTCCGAGGAGAAGCAAGCCAAGGCAGCAGACCGCCAGACCAGCAACATGGCACGTATCCTGCTGGCGGTGACAGTTCCTGACTCGGGAGAAAGGGAGCACCAACTGCGCCCCCTGGCGGCTGAAGGTAAGAGCCGTCCCCATACGCGACCAGCACTAGGAAAGAACCACTGCGCCTATTGTAAAGAGGAAGGACATTGGGCCAAGGAATGCCCTAAGAAAAAGGGACTGCGAAAGACCCCTATCCTGGCTGTCGATGAACTGAGCGACTAAGGGAGACGGGGTTCAGCGCCCCTCCCCTAACCCAGGGTAACCCTAAAGAGTGGAGGGGACCCCAATTGACTTCCTTGTCGACACAGGGGCTCAATATCCAATTTTGTTAGAGCCTCAGGGGAAGCTGGCAGGAAAAACCTCTTGGGTGCAGGGGGCAACTGGGATGAAACAATTTCAATGGACTACCCGAAGATCAGTGGATTTGGGCACGGGCTGGGTATCCCACTCCTTTATGGTCATCCCAGAATGCCCCTTCCCACTGTTGGGAAGAGACTTGTTAACCAAGATGGGAGCTCAGATTCTACTTCCTCCCAGGAGAAACTCTGAACCCATACAACCTCCTGAGCTCCCTCCCACCAGACCATCACTTGTATATGGTCTCACATTTAAAGGACGCTTTCTTCAGCCTCCCCCTGGCGTCCAAGAGCTAGGACCTTTTTGCTTTCAAATGGTCTGACCCAGAAGAGAAGGGATTGACAGCTTACCTGGACACGGCTGCCACAGGGATTTAAAAATTCCCCCACGATCTTCAGTGAGGCCCTTCATTGAAGACCTGGGTGAGTTCAGACAACACCACCCCCAATTAACCTGGTTGCAATATGTAGACGACCTCCTGATCATGGCACGAGATAAACAGGCTTGTCTGGTGGGCACTCAAGAACTGCTGCAGACCCTTGGCCAATTGGGGTACCAGGCCTCAGTCAAAAAGGCTCAGATATGTCAACCAGAAGTCACCTACTTAGGGTATGTATTAAGGAGGGGCAGAGATGGCTGTCAGAGGTGCGGAAAGAGTGCTCAAAATACCAACCCTAGACTCACCTCGAAAAGTGAGGGAATTCCTGGGATCTGCTGGTTTAAACGTGTAGACCCCGTGGCTTCGGGCTGGCCCCCATGCCTCCGCATGATTGCAGCCATGGCCCTGATGGTCAAGGATGCAGACAAGCTGACCCTGGGGCAGGAACTGCACATCACCTCCCCCCATGCCATCAAAGGCATACTAAAGCAGCCTCCAGACAGGTGGATCAGCAATGCTTGGCTGACCCACTACCGGGGACTACTGCTAAACCCTTCCGGAATCATCTTTCTACCACCTACTGCTCTCAATCCGGCTACGTTTCTTCCTAACCCGGACTTGGAAACCCTGGTCCATGACTGCAGCGAGATTCTAGCCCAGGTGCATGGGACGCGAGAAGACTTGCAAGATCGCCCCCTGGTGGGTGCTGAGGTCACCTGGTATACGGACGGAAGCAGTTTTGTTTGAAATGGACTCAGCCCGACAGCTGGGGAAAGACAAAAAGCTTAACATCATTACCGATAGCCAATACGCCTTGCCACCACCCGTATACACGAGGCCATCTACAGAGAAAGGGGACTCCTCACGGCCGAGGGCAAGATGATTAAAAATAAGGATGCCAGAAAAACAATAGAGGACATAGTATTGAACTGTAAGGCTTGCCAGCTTACCAACGCTGTCTCTCATCCGGCCAACCAAGGCACTAGAGAACGGGGGACAAGACCAGGAGCTTCCTGGGAAGTGGACTTTACTGAGGTAAAACCGGGTAAATATGGATACAAATACCTGTTGGTGTTCATAGATACCTTCTGAGGGTGAGTGGAAGCCTTCCCCACCAAAAGAGAAACGGCCCAGGTGGCGGCCAAAAAAAAGCTGATTGAAGACATCTTGCCACGGTTCGGGTTTCCGGCACAGGTGGGGTCAGATAATGGGCCAGCCTTCATGTCTCAGGTAAGCCAGGGGTAGCCCAGGCTTTGGGGGCTAATGGAAGTGTTACACTGTGCCTATAAGGCCCCAGAGCTCAGGACAAGTAGAAAGGATGAATAGGATGCTTAAAGAGACATTAAAACTAGTAGCTGAGACTGGCAGGGACTGGGTGGCTCTCCTCCCCTTTGCCTTATACAGGATGTGGAACTCACCCTATCAACTGGGACTCAGAAGTATTAAATGATCAAAAGTTACTTTTTTGTCTCCGGTCCTTACAATGCTTCCACAGGCCCGTCTGGGAAAGGCTCAAAGCAGCATATGAATCAGGCCCTCCACCTGAACCCCACCACTACCAACCGGGAGACTAGGTGTACGTACGCCTTCATAAACAAGAAACCCTAGAACCCAGGTGGAAAGGACCATTCCTTGTCATCCTGATGGCACCAACTGCTCTCAAAGTTGGTGGCATCTCTGCTTGGGTCCACTACACCCACACACGGCCTGCGGACCTGTTTGCCTTATGAGAAGAGGCTCTGCCAGCGGCCCCCGTAGCAGAAGAAAACATAGAGCAGGACCCATGATTGGGTCTGTCTTGGGACCTTGAGAAGGGGGGAATGAAGGACCTAAGCCACCCTATTTTGTTAAAAAAAAAAAAAAAGACTCCATTTCTGAGGAAAGAGTCTTTGGAAATCCCCTGACCTCACCCCACCACCTGCGAGCTAATCAGATCCCAGATTAGGATCTCCTGACTTTACATACAGGACTTAGGACCTGCCCGGGAAATTCAAATTAAGCAATTAAGCCCGGGAAATGGGAACCAATCAGAACCCAACACCTAACCAATTAGATGTCTACCCTACATAAGCAATGAAACTCAGAGTTCAAGGCTCCTCCCTACAGCCGCTGCGTTGGTGTTGGTGGGAGCCCCAGCTCGAGCTTGGTAATAAAGACTCTCTTGCTTTTGCATCGGATACTGGCTCCCTGATGGTCATTGGGAGATTTCATGACTTGGGCATAACACATCTTCAAATTTCCTGCCTTTATTCTTTCCTCATCTTCCCTTGACCTGTTTGCTTTCTCATCTGCCCTGCTTTCCTGCCCACATTCCTGCCTACCTTTCCTCCTCCTCCCAGCCCTGGCTGCCCCCAGGTAAGTCCCTTCCTTCTTACCTAACTTCTCTCTGAAGTTGCACAGAGACCCATCACTTTTGCTTGAAGTCTTCCCAATGCAAATGTTCTCCAGAAGAAAACAGCTGTTCATTCTGCTCGAGGGCGGCAATAATACACAGAAGAACCATATTAAAAAGTCTTATTAGTGATCTCGATAATCATGATGGTATGATCACTCACTTAGAGCCAAATATCCTGGAGGGTGAAGTCAAGTGGGCCTTAGGAAGCATTACAATGAACAAACATAGTAGAGGTGATGGAATTCCAAGTGAGTTATTTCAAATCCTAAAAGATGATACTGTTAAGGTGCTGCACTCTATGCCAGCAAATTTGGAAGACTCAGCAGTGGCCACAGAATTGGAAAAGGTTAGTTTTCATTCCAACCCCAAAGAAAATGCCAAAGAATGTTCAAACTACCATACAATTGTGTTCAATTTCACATGCTAACAAGGTAATGCTGAAAATCCTTCAAGCTAGGTTTCAACAATACATGAACCAAAAACTTACAGATGTACAAGTTGGATTTAGAAAAGACAGGAATCAGATCAAATGGCCAACATCAGTTGGATCATGGAAAAAGCAAAGGAATTCCACACACACACACACACACACACACACACAAATCTGCTTCATTGTTTATACTAAATCCTTTGTGTGGATCATAATAAATTGAAAAATTCTTAGATATGGGAATACCAGACCACCTTACCTACCTCTTAAGAAACCTGTATGCAGGTCAAGAAGCAACAGTTAGAATCCTACATGAACAACTGACTAGTGCAAAATTGGGAAAGGAGTATGTCAAAGCTGTATATCAACACCCTGCTTAATTTATATGCAGGGTAAATCATGCAAAATGGCTGGATGAATCACAAGCTGGAATCAAGATTGCTGGGAGAAATATCAATAACCTCAGATACATTGATGATACCCTCTTATGGCAGAAAACAAAGAGAAACTGAAGAGCTTTATGAGGGTGAAAGAGGACAGTGAAAAAGCTGGCTTAAAACAACATTCAAAAACTAAGATTATGGCATCTACTCCCATCATTTCATGGCAAATAGATGAAGGGAAAGTGGAAACAGTGGCAGATGTTATTTTCTTGGGCTCCAAAATTACTGGAGATGGTGACTGTAGCCATGAAATTTAAAGACACTTGTTCCTTCGAAGAAAGGCTATTGCAAATCTAGACAGTGTATTTAAAAGCAGAGACACCACTTTGCCAACAAAGTCAAAGGGAGATTTGGACCATAAAAGATGGCTGAGGGCTGAAGAATTGATGTTTTTGAATTGTGGTGGAGAAGACCCTTGAAAGTCCTTTGGACTGCAAGGAGATCAAACCAGTCAATCCTAAAGGAAATCAACCCTGAATATTCATTACAAGGACTGATGCTGAAGCTGAAACTCCAATACACTGGCCACCTGATGTGAAGAACCAGATCATTGGGATAGACCCTGATGCTGGGAAGGATTTAGGGCAAGAGGAGAAGGGGGCAACAGAGGATAAGATGGTTGGATGGCATCACTGACTCAATGGACATGAGTTTGAGCAAACTCCAGGAGATAGTGAAGGACAGGGAAGCCTGGCGTGCTGCAGTTCATGGGGTCACAGTCAGACTTGACTTAGCAACTGAACATGGGCTGAAGAATTGATGTTTTTGAATTGTGGTGGAGAAGACCCTTGAAAGTCCTTTGGACTGCAAGGAGATCAAACCAGTCAATCCTAAAGGAAATCAACCCTGAATATTCATTACAAGGACTGATGCTGAAGCTGAAACTCCAATACACTGGCCACCTGATGTGAAGAACCAGATCATTGGGATAGACCCTGATGCTGGGAAGGATTTAGGGAAAGAGGAGAAGGGGGCAACAGAGGATAAGATGGTTGGATGGCATCACTGACTCAATGGACATGAGTTTGAGCAAACTCCAGGAGATAGTGAAGGACAGGGAAGCCTGGCGTGCTGCAGTTCATGGGGTCACAGTCAGACTTGACTTAGCAACTGAACAAAAACATCCTGCTTGATGCAAGTGAATTTATCAGATGCTTTCCTGGAAGCAGGCTTCAGTTTAGAGAAACAAAAGAGGATGGAAGGTCCTGGGGCTAGTGATTGTGTACAAGAGCCTCAAACAGAAAAAAAAAAAAAGTTCAGAAAGGTGGGATCCAGGGTAAGCTTTCGTTTTACGAAACCAGAGCCCTCTGTCTGTACTAATGCATCTCATCTCCTGGTCGGCTTAAAGATTGTGGGCAGCCCTGGCTCTGTCCTTCCCTTTCACCCTCAGCCCCTCAAATGCATCAAGAAGACATTGTTGGTGAGCACAGAAGAGGTTAGGTGAGCATTTCTTTATGGCTCTGGGTATCTGGGTACAGAAATGACCCAGGGTTAGTCTCTGGGCTTGGCTCTGGACTGGTGTCCCCTCTGCACTGTTCCCCAGGCAGGGCCCTAACTGGACACCACAGGAATCCCAAAGGATGGAGCCTTGCAGAGGTTGAGACCAAGGCTCATGTTCCCGTAAACAAGCAAACTGCTCCTGTGGGGCCTTCTGATCGATTGCAGTTTCCTCTGTGCACGGCTTAGAGTCTCTGCCTCATATTTGGGTCAGAGCATCAGGAGGGGCACATGACTTGCTTTAAAATTAACCTCAGAACTCATTGTACAACAGCTCTCATTGTCACTAAATGGAAAGCTTCCTGCAAGGATAAGCACAGCGTTTGTAATGAAGTCTGTCTGGAGGTGTCATCTGGGAGAAAACTCTTTCAGTTCACCAAGATTCAATGTTTCCACCTGTAAAATGGAGTAGCTTTGTGTGAAAGAAAAGAAAGAAAAGACAACAAAATAAAAATGGCTACTTCATCCAGATCCCCTTCCCTCAAGCACCACCACCACATATACACATACATACATACTCAAGACACATACTCAAACATACTGACACATACATACATATATATACACATACACACATATACACACACACACAGAGTTATTGGGTCATCAGCTGATAGAAAAACTCTAATTCCCAAAAGATAGGGCAAAAGCAGAAAAGGAAATACTTTATAAATCATGCCATCAGCAGTGTCCAGTGTTGATGTTCTGATAGCATAGTGAGCTCAAAGAATATATTTTAAGTCTTAAGAAAATAAACTTCTCTAAACTAACTATGTCTCCTGGGACACATAGTCTTCACATGAATTCAAAATCAACAATAAGAAACTAACAAGAAACCATCCTGATGGCTGTCCTTCTCCAGGGATAGCTAGTTCCTCCAGATTTCTGATTCATCTTGGCAACATCTGAGAATAAACCGCAATGACCTAGAAGTTAAAGAGGTACAAAGAGCTATGTGTGTCTGTGAAATGTTTGTTTATAACAGGAAACAGTGTTCTCGTGATTCAGCATAATAAATTAAAAAATTGATTCTAATATTCACTTGGAGGGACTTACCTAGCAGTCCAACAGTTAAGATTCTGAGTTTCCACTGCGGCGGCCCAGGTTTGATCCCTGCTCAGGGAACTAAGATCTCGCATGCTGCTCAGGCAAAAAAAAAAAAAAAAAAAAGGTCAGTTGATAAGTACCTATAATTCCATCGGCAACTTTAATGATTTTTTGCATTCTAACAAAATATAAAAAATAAAACAAAATTGACTTGGAAATGCAAAGGACCTCTAAGAGCCAATGCAACTTTGAAAAAGAACAACAGAGTTGGAGAGAACCAATTAGAGAGATCAGAAATAAACCCATGGATATGTGGACTAGAATACTGCTCAGTAATAAAGAGGAATGAACTACTGACATACATTGCTTCCCTGGAAGCTCAGTGGTAAAGAATCCGCCTGCCAATTCAGGAGACACTGGAGAATCCCTGGGTGGGGAAGATCCCCGGGAAAAGGCAATGGCAACCCACTCCAGTATTCTTGCCTGAGAAATCCCATGAACAGAGGAACCTGGTGGGCTATATAGGAGTTTATGGGGTCACAAGAGAGTTGGACACGACTTATTGACGAAACAACTGACATACACAACAGCATGAATGCATCCTAAAATAACTGTGGTGAGTTTAAGAAGCTCTACTAAAAACAGTGCTTTTATATGATTTCAGCTGTAGAAAATTCTAGAATATGCTAATGAATGTAGAGACAGAAAGCAAATCAGTGGTTATGGGAATGAATGGGAAGGTTGGGGAGGCATGGAGGGAGGGATCACAAAGGGAAGGAGGAAACTATGGGGGAGGTGGATTCACTGTTGTGATTATGTCGATGATTTCACAGGCGTGTATATGTGAAAACTCATCAAACTGTACACTTTAAACAGATGCGGGTTGTCACGTATCAATTACACCTCAATTTTTAGCCAAGTCCCATAAGGAGCTCCTCTGATACAGGAGAATTAAAGAATGACTATATAAAGTGAGACAGTAAGACAGCACAGACTGTAAGAGGAGTGATTAGTTGGGTTCTCCAGAGAAGGAGAACCAATAGGATATTATACACACATACACATGGAATTATATATACTATATATAGTATACAGGTATGGAATAAATAGGATATATATGATGTGTGTGTGTGTGTGTGTGATCAGTTGCGTCGGACTCTTTGCAACCCCTTGAACTCTGTGACTTTGCGACTCCGCCAGGCTCCTCTGTCCATGGGATTCCCCAGGCAAGACTACTGGAGCGAACTGCTATTTCCTTCTCCAGGGGATCTTCCCAACCCAGGGATTCTCCAGTGTCTCCTGCATTGGTAGGCAGATTCTTTACCACTGTGCCACTTGGGAGGCCCATATATGATATACATGAAGTATATATATGAACCGTCTCTCTATCTATCTAAAGCTTTATTATAAGGAATTGAATTGTGAAAGCTTGGGTCAAGTCCAAAACCTTCAGGGTGGGCCGGCAAGCTGGACAAACAGCAGAGCTGATGCTCCAATTCATGTTCTAAAGCAATCTGATGGAAAATACCTCTCGTGCAGGGGAAGGTCAGCCATTTGGTCTATTCAGGCCTTTGACTGATTCAACGACGTCAACTCACATTCTGGAGGGCAACTGGCTCTATTCAAACTGCAGCGACCTCAGCGTTAATTTCATCCAAACACCTGTTACAGAAATACCTGAAATGAACAGAAATACCTGGAATGACGTCTGACCAAATAGCTGGGCACCTTGTGGCTCAGCCACATGGACTCATCATAAGATGGGAGATGTTTTGTGGATGGTGTGAGCAGTAGGGTCCCTAAAGGGAGCTGGTAGAGCCTCCCAGGCATATGAACAACATAAGTGAAGTCTGAATGGGAAATGACTGTCAGAGCACGTTGGCTCCAAATGGAGACTAGAACAGAGGTGATGCTCAGGACCCACTGAGATAATNTAGTTGGCTGTAATTTACATCCCACTTTGGGGTGGCAACAAAGAGCTTCAGGAGAGGATTAGGGTTTGGGGAGAGGGCGCTAAAAGAATTGAGCCTCTTTTAAAGTAAGGAGTCAGGGTTGGGGGGACGGGTGGAGAATACGTGACACTCAACAGGAGCCACCAGGTGAGGGCCTTGTCTCCAGGACAGCTGGATGAACCAGGCAAGGAGGGTTCCCTGAATGCTTAAAGGACGACTTAGGAGTCAGTCAGAACTGGTTCCAAACCTAGCTTATAAGCCATGCAGCCTTTGGTAAGCTACTTTGCCTGTTTGAACCTCACTTTCCTCATCTGTAAAATGGGGATAATAAAAGCACATATCTTATGAGGCTTAAATGAGATAATGCTGGTTTTAAAAAATATGTCTAAATGCAATAAGAAATAAACGCAAAAGAAACAAAAGAGACTATAGCAAAAATCAACAAAGCCAAAACCTGGTTCTTTGAAAGGATAAATAAAATTGACAAACCATTAGCCAAACTCATGA
>SJXQ01005651.1:0-10936 GCA_006408695.1 Aepyceros melampus
CTGCTTCTTTAACTTCTATGCCCCTGCCCTCCCCAGACCCCTCCCCTCCCATCAGCTCAGCCTCCACAGGGAGAAGAAACTCCCGGGACTGTGGGCTTAAGGGGTGCCATTTTCTATCCTGGGGATGAGGGGGTGCTCAATCTCCTCAGTCCCCTTCTCTCAAGTGCTCAGAGCTTTGGGATCAAACAGCCTCAGGCTCAAACCCATCTCTGCTTCTTTCTGGCTGGATCAGCCACAGGATTCTGTGACCCTGACCTGAGTTTCTGAGAGGGAGTGGCAAATTCAGAGGCCTACAAGGTCCTGGCAAGTGACAGGGCGGCCAGGTGTGGAACTCTGTTCCCGGAGTCCGCAGCCTCCCTCAGCCACAGCCCATCACCAGGTGGAGGAGATGGTGCCAGATCTGATTTTTTTTTTTTTTTTGCCGTAAAAGAAATCTGGGATTTTCAGTGAAATGACCTAGTGCTTTAAATGTTGGGTAGCGAGCTGTTGTTTCATGTGTGCACATGTGTATGTGTGTGTTGGTTTTTGCTTTTGTCGCCGCGTGGCTCGACAGGGGGCCTCTTAGTTCCCTGACCAGAGATTGGACCTATGCCCCCTATAGTAGGCTTTCCCGGGTGGCTCAGTGGTAAAGAACCCGCCTGCCAGTGCAGGAGACTCAGGAGACTCGGGTTCTACCCCTGAGTCAGGAAGATCCCCTGGAAGAGGAAATGGCAGCCCACTTCAGTATTCTTGCCCAGAGAATCCCATGGACAGAGGAGCCTGGCGGGCTGCAGGCCATGGGGTCGCAAAGAGTCCAAAATATGGCTGAGTGACTGAGCAATCCCCCTGCAGTGGAAGCACAGAATCCTAACCATTAGATGGCCAGGGAATCCCTAGCAACTGTCATTTTGGTTTTGTGTTTGTTATTTCGGGAGTCTTTTCTTTTTTTTCTGTTTTGTTAGCAAAGCAGTAGGCAGGTGTAAGGAAATCCATCTGGGGGAGGGCACCCACTGGCGCGGAGAGTGAGCGGGGCTCTCCCTTCCTCCCTGCCTCCCCAGTTCCCAGCCCTGCCCTGCTGCGTCCTGTCTCCCCAGCCCCCCTCCTCCAGATGTCTCCTCTTGACCTCGTGTCTCCCTCTCTCTCTCTCTCACCCCTCTTCTCTCTCCTCAGACACCCCCCGGGCCTCGCCTCAAGGTGCGGGCCCAGTGGTGTGGGGGGCTGTGGGGGGGACACTGCTGGTGCTGCTGCTTCTGGCTGGGGGGTCCTTGGCCTTCATCCTGCTGAGGGTGAGGAGAAGGAAGAGCCCCGGAGGAGGAGGAGACGGCGGCACAGGAGGGTCCTGCGACCCGAAAACTCAGGTGTTTGGGAATGGGGGTCCCGTCTTCTGGACGCCCGCGGACCCTGGCCCCCTGAGGCCACAGGGCAAGGACGAGGAGGACGAGGAGGACGAGGAAGAGAAGGCAGAGAAAGGCCTCATGTTGCCACCGCCCCCGGCGCTGGAGGACGACTTGGAGTCCCAGCTGGACGGCTCCCTCATCTCCCGGCGGGCGATTTACGTGTGACCCCCCACACCCCCCACCAGCCCCCCCAGGCAGACAGACAGACAGACTGAGACAGACACAGCACTGCGCACACCGGCCAGCCAAGGGCCCCGGGCTGGTTGAACTCGTTTGTCCCGAACACACTGGAGTTCAAAGCTACCTCCCGCTTCCTTCCCTGGGATGTAGAGGGCGCTGGAATATCACACACTGGACTTCTGACTCCTGGCAGCAAGGAGCAGGGGACGGCCCCCCAGGGGGAGGGGGGCCCTGGAGTATGGGGACCCACAGAGCACCACCCCCAACAGAGACTCTTGGTTCGGGCTCCAGCCTGCCGTGGCCCCATGACACTCAGGAGTTAATAAACACCTTGGAGGAAAACATCCCGGGGTGTCTTGTAATACATCAGACCCCCTCTTTGGGGGGTGGGACAGGGACTGCTAGGTCCCAGCGGGTGGGTGCTGGAGACGGGGAGTGTGGTGGAGGCCAGACTTGGGGAGGCTGATGGAAGGGAAAACTCTGGTCACTGGGACCTTGAAGGACACATTGGATGTCCAAGCCGTCTGAGGCCCGGGGAACTGGGCTCAGGGGCTGGCGCTTGGATGCCGGGCTTCCAGGACAGCCTTCCCAGGCCGAGTGGCCAGACTGGCAGGAGAACTGAGCTCCTGGGCCCAGTGGGGCTGAGATCGTGGACTCCTGGGCCCTCAGAGGTGGCGAGGGCCTGGAATCTGACTTGCCACCTGCATTCTCGGGGTGCTAAGAAACCAGGGGAGCCCCACCTGGGGAGGACATCACGTCGGCCTTTCCTACCTTCTTCCTAGTCCCTTATCCCCAGGCTGGGCCCAACGAGGGGCTCTGTATCCTTCTCACTGCCCCCTCTCTCCATTAGAAAATCTTCCAAACTCGGGCTGGGGACTGTGGTGGTGGGGCAAGGAGGGAGGCAAGGTTAAATCCAGTTACCTCCACTCTCCCGAGCCCCACGACTACCCCAGGTGGCCTTCATCTTTGCTCCTGAGGCTGTCCTGGGACTCAGTTAAGGCTGCACCCAAACACCCAGCGTGGGGTGAAGCACCAGGGAGACGCTGGGCGAGTCTGCTTCTGCCACCAGCAGAGCCTTCCACTCACTCTGCGGCGGACACGGTGGTGGCGTGCAGTCAGAGGAGCAGCGTTAGGATGAGCAAGTGTGTGGACTGAGCCAATTACTCTGATATTTCCCCGACGCTCTGAGAAGCCCTCCAGAGGATGCCAGGCTGTGTAATAGGAAGCTGTGGAAATGGGATGGTCCAGGGATCCAGAGAGCATTCCCTTGGGCAGCTTTCTCTCCTCCTCTCTGTAGGGGGCGTTGATGGAAGGGGGTGGCCTGTGGGCGGGGCCTCGGCACACTTGTTATTTCCTCTGGCTGTTTACTGTCTGTACCACCCTGTCCTGTCCTGCCCACCTCCCACCCCAGCTGCGGTCTCTTCCCCCACCGGGAGGGTAGTGCCAGGAGCGCAGGGGCGGGAATGTGGTCGATCTGGCAGACAGTGGGTCCCCAAGTGTCCCTGTTGGGGCCTCCTTATGCATCTAGAAAAACACCAGCTGTGTGCCAGACCCCGTCTCTTGGACCGCACAGTGTGGAAGTTGGCAAGTAAACAGGTAATGGCTCCAATAATGATTCAGGAAGTGGAAAGTGTTACAAAGGAAAGGTCCGGGGTTGTGTAGTGGGGGAGTCACACTTCTCTCCACCCCTTTTCCTGTGAGGTTGGAGGCCCTCTGATGTTCTGCCCAGGATAACTTCATTCTGTATAATGCATGAGGGGTTCTGATCCCAAGCCCAGAATCACGCCTGCCCCTGATTTTCTGCCTTTTCGCTCCATTCCTTGTCACCTCTCTTCCCTCAGCACCACACTCTCCCATCAGCTCTCTGCTCTGCTCCCTCCTGTCCCTAAAAACAACCTGAGGCTTCCTCCAGAGGACCTTGGCTCTGGCTGGCTGTTGGCTCTTCTGGAATGCTCTAATATCCTCGTGGCTCGCCCCCTACAGCTACTTCAGGCCTTTGCTCAAATATCTCCCAGGAAGGCTCTCTCTGACTACTTTTGACTACCCTGTTCTGTCACTTAGCACTTCCCTACTATAAGTAAGGTGACTGACATTGGCATTATGTGGCATTGTGTGGCATTGCCTTTATATACGAAAGTGAAAGTGAAGTCTCTCCGTCGTGTCCGACTCTTTGCGACCCCATGGACTGTAGCCTACCAGGCTCTGTCCATGGGATTTTCCAGGCAAGAGTACTGCAGTGGGCTGCCATTTCCTTCTCCAGGGGATCTTCCCGACCCAGGGATCGAACCCAGGTCTCCCGCATTGCAGACAGGCACTTTACCATCTGAGCCACCAGGGAAGTATATATATACATGTGTGTATAATTGGTTTTTGTGGCTGTCCTGGGTCTTCATTGCAGTGCGTGGCTTCCTACTGTGGTGGCTTCTCTTGTGGCAGAGCACGGGGCTCTAGGCATGCAGGCTTCAGAAGCTGCGGCTTGGCGGCTCTAGAGTGTGGGCTCAATGGTTGTGACGCACGGGCTTAGTTGCCCCGAGGATGTGGAATCTTCCCAGACCAGGGATGGAACCCATGTCCCCCGCATGGGCAGGTAGACTCTTATCCACTTCGACACGAGGGAAGTCCCCTACGATTACCCTCTATCATTTGCCATCACCTGGCACGTTAGCTATTATGTCTATTTATCTACTCCTGGCCTCCCTGCCCGACAACACATTCGTCCCATGGGACTGACACTTTTGCATGTTTTGTTCACCATTCTATCACACAACAAATGCTCAGTGAGGATAAAGTGAATAAAAAGAATGTCCTCTGCCCTTGGGAGAGGTGGCAGGCAGGCAGGTGGTGACTGGAGGGTGGGGTGGGACTGGGAATAAGGCCTTGTGTGGCTTCCTCCTGGAGATTCCCTCACGCTGTCCTCCTTCTTGCAGAGACACCCAACACAGCCGGAGCAGGGGCCACAGGGGGCATCATTGGGGGCATCATCGCTGCCATCATCGCTACTGCTGTGGCCGCCACAGGCATCCTGATCTGCAGGCAGCAGCGGAAGGAGCAGAGGCTGCAGGGGGCAGAGGAGGAGGAGTGAGTGAAGGGTCCTAAGAAGTGGATGGGGGAGGGGTCCCAGGACACATTTGCCATCACCTGGCACGTTAGCTATTATGTCTATTTATCTACTCCTGGCCTCCCTGCCCGACAACACATTCGTCCCATGGGACTGACACTTTTGCATGTTTTGTTCACCATTCTATCACACAACAAATGCTCAGTGAGGATAAAGTGAATAAAAAGAATGTCCTCTGCCCTTGGGAGAGGTGGCAGGCAGGCAGGTGGTGACTGGAGGGTGGGGTGGGACTGGGAATAAGGCCTTGTGTGGCTTCCTCCTGGAGATTCCCTCACGCTGTCCTCCTTCTTGCAGAGACACCCAACACAGCCGGAGCAGGGGCCACAGGGGGCATCATTGGGGGCATCATCGCTGCCATCATTGCTACTGCCGTGGCCGCCACGGGCATCCTGATCTGCAGGCAGCAGCGGAAGGAGCAGAGGCTGCAGGGGGCAGAGGAGGAGGAGTGAGTGAAGGGTCCTAAGAAGTGGATGGGGGAGGGGTCCCAGGACTGGGGTACACAGGGTGGGGGAGGATGCTGGGAGAAAGTCGTTGGTAATGGTTGTGACGCTGAAATGGCTCAGCTTCTCTGCACACCAGTGCCGAATCAAATCTCCAAGACAGAATTTGGGATGACTGGCAGGCTACTGTCCAGAGGGTTGCAAAGAATCGGACACCACTGAATCGACTTAGCATGCACCCAGAAAAGAGTAGCTTTATTGCTTTGCCAGGCAAAGAGGGACACAGCTACTGCTCTCAGAACCCAAGTGTCCTAACTTGAGGAAGATATTGAGAAGTTTTACAGTAATTGTTCCAAGAGGGTGCAATCGTCCCATGAACACTCTTCTGATGAGTTTGTGTTGAGGTAAGTAGGAGTCAGCAGCATCAAGCTTCAGGTCCAACTGATCTGAGGTCTACATGCTTGTGGGCCACTTCCATCATTAATCAGTTGCTTCTCCCACCTGGAGGGGATTTCTTTATCTGCAGAGTAGTTCAAAGATACTGTTGTGTGTGTATCCAATAATAGGGAAACAGGACCTTGGCCCAAAGCTGCTCTTAACTGTTTGTTTCTCCCTGGTCTTGCATCTCCTGCCTTCCCTAAGTAACAACTGCTTGAATCTCCCCACTGGCACTCAGGGAAGGTCATGGAGGCTGAATGAAGAGTGTTTCCTATAAACAAAGAAATGGGGGACACAGAAAAGCCTTGTGCCCCAGGACCCCCACAGGACCCTGCACAGTATCAACTCTGAAACAGAGTGATCCAAAATGACCAGGACTTAAATGGGGTGGAGAGGAGGGTTTATTTCCTAGGAATCACGGCTATGACAATTCTGCTCTGTGATGTCATCAGAGTCCAGGTTCCTGCTATCTTGTTGTTCTGCCCTCTCTTCATTCACATTCCAAGATGGCTCCCTTCTCTCTTATCATTGTCTATGTACAGGACAACCAGACATGGCCATCCTGGCCTCAAGGACCACCCTGCCTGCCAGTGGGAAGGGGAAATGGAAATAGAGGGCATTCCTGTAAGGGAACTATCACATTCTTTCATTTCCCATTGGCCAGGGTCTAGTCACATGGCTGCCCTAGCTGCAGAGGAAGCTAGGAAATGTAGTCTTTATTCTGGGTGGCCACATGCCCAGTCAAAATCCATATTACTATGAAAAAAGAGGAATATTGGGGATATTAGGGGAAACTAGCTCCACTTCTCTCTGCAGAGCACTTGTTATGAGAGGCATCTTGACTCTCTACAGCATCTTGTGGGGACCTGATAAGAGGCATCGTGCTTGTGATCTCAGTGAAGCCTCATATCCATTCATTCATTCATTCAGTAGGTAATTCAGAAAGTATCCCCATGGGGCGAGGCCCTTAAATTTAGGAACACAATGGTGAGACAAAAGACTTAAAAGATGTCCACAAAAGGGCTTCTCTGGTGGTCCAGTGGTTAAGAATCCGCCTGCTCACGCAGGGGACACGGATTCGATCCCTTGTGCCACAGGATCCCACATGCTACAGAGCAGCCAATCCCTTGCATCACACATACTGAGCCCGTGTGCCTAGAGCCTGTGCTCTGCAAGAAGAGAAGCCCCTGCACCTTAGGGAAGACTCAGCACAGCCAAATAAATAAATAAGCCTTTTTTTAAAATGTCCCCAAAATAATAAATTTAAAATGTAAATAAAAGATACCCACACACATCAACATATCATATCAAGGAAACCTAAATTCTCAGAGCGAAGGATACACATCTTCTCAAAAAGGAAACAGGTTCAGAGAGCTGAAATCACTTGCTGAAATTTGCTCAGCAAGAAAGTTTTGGGGGCAAAATGGTTTTGAAATAATGTGACCCAGCGTGTGTGAGGGGAGCACTTGTTAAAAATGCACCTTCCTGGGCTTAACCCCAAACCTACTAAATCAGCACTTTCACAAGAAGGGCTTGGCGTCTATATTACAACAAGCTCCCTAAGAGGGACGTTTGTGAACCAGTCTTCATCATCTAGTCAATGCGAATCAACAACCGGCTGATGTTCTCATCTTCTAAGCCCGTGAGACCCAGTGGTGTCTGAGATGGCGCTGGCCTTGAGCTCCTGGGGTCAGTCTGGAGAAGACAGATCCATTCCCAGACAATGACAGTCCAGGATGGCTAGGAATGGGATAGGGAAGCTGAAGGAGCTGAGCGAGGCTACAGAGAGCACCTGACTCAGCTTGAAAGATCAGGGAGGGCTTCCTGGAGGCAGGGACATCTGAGCTGGGGATTGAAGGTGTAGTAGCACCTGCCATTATTATATATACAGGATACTCTGGCCTGTGGTTGTGCAGAATGAGGGAATTCAATATAGTTTGGGTGACAGGAAAGCGTTTCACTCATTCTTTTCATTCTCTCTCTTTTAAAAATCATTTCTTTGGCTGCGCGGGTTTTCACTGCTGTGCCCGGCTTTCTCTGGTCACAGCGAGCAGAGGCTAGTCTCTAGCTATGGTGCGCAGGCTCCTCATTGTGGGGCTTCTCTTGTTGCAGAGCACGGGCTCTAGGTGCACGGGCTTCAGTATTTGCAGCCTGTGGCTCTAGATGCAGGCTCAGTAGTTGTGCTCATGGGTTTATTTGGCTCATGGCACATAGGGTCTTAGTTCCCCGGACCAGGGATTGAACCCATGTCCCCTGCAGCAGCAGGCAGATTCTTAATCACAAGACCACCATGCAAGTTCTCATTCTGTCTTTCTCCGAATATGTCCTGATACTCCTCATCGTGGGTTCTGGGAACACAACACAAATCTCATTTTTGTTCCCTCACACTGTTTGCAGTGGGATACAATTGTTGAATGAGATCCGAAGTAATATTTCAAATACAAACTCAGTACGTGCCCCATTAGAGACACATAGCTAGCTGTGATTCTATGACAGGAACTCTGGCTCCTCCTGGAGAGTCAGGAGGACTTCCTGGAAGAAGAGAAATTCATGGAATGAGTAGGAGACAGCACGGGAAGGGGAGGTGGGTAGTGGAAAACGGAGATGAGGTAGAGGAAAGAGATGTGCCGTGGCTCTGGAACAGCAGGGTTCTCAGGGCTTAGCCTCCACCTGACTTACCTCCTACCCCACAGACTGGAGGGACCTCCCTCATACAAGCCACCGACCCCAAAGGCAAAGCTGGAGGAACCAGAGATGGTAAGCACTTTCCCTGGAGCCCAGCCTGCCTCCACCTCCCCACCCACCTTCCCCAACTGAGGCCAGGGCTGGAATTGGGGAACTTGGGGGAAGAGGCTGTCAGGATAGGGGGGTGGTCCTGACTTGTCCCTCTCTTTCCCATCGAAGCCCTCCCAGCTTTTCACCCTGGGGGCCTCGGAGCACAGCCCACTCAAGACCCCCTACTTTGATGCTGGTGTCTCATGTGCTGAGCAGGTAGGAACTCGGGAAAGGTCAAGGGTGGATTTGGGATCTGAGTTTAAGGGCCTCCTTACATAAGAGGAGGCTTCCTAGGTAGTGCTAGTGGTAAAGAATCTGCCTGCCAATGCACAAGACGCAGGACTCTGGGTGGGGAAGATCCCCTAGAGTAGGAAACGGCAACTCACTCCAGTATTCTTGCCTGGAGAATCCCATGGACAGAGGAACCCGGTAGGCTACAGTTCACGGAGTCCCACAGAGCTAGATATGACTGAGCACGCACGCAGAATCTTACATAACAGATCAAGGATTTAAAGGTTACAACTCAAGTTCAGGGCTGTATCTCTGGTCAGGCTTGGAGGATTGAGATGTATTTAGGATTCAGTGAGGACGGTCATGGTTTTGAAAGTCCAAGGACAAGGGATGAGAGTTAAAATCACTCTATCAAAGAGGACCAGTTGAGTATCTCCATTTGCTGGATACTGTGCCTGGAGCTGGGACAAGACAGTCACTCCCCTCAGTGGCCTCCTGGAGGTCAGGGGGTGGATGTTGAGTTTGAGAACAAGTCAAGTTTCAAGGGTAGAGCTTAAGTTTAGTTCAAGATTGAATTCAAAGGCTCATGGGGAAAGACCAGGGTTTCAGTGACCAAAAGAAAAGGAGAAGCTTAGGATCAATGGGGTAAGGTCCATGCTCTGGGCTTTGAGTTAAGAACCACCTACATGATTATCCCAATATCAACCCAGGGAACAAGGGGTGACATAGGGTGAGGTCTGGTCTGGTTGGCATGGGGAGACGGTGGTCAGGATTTGAGGGTCAAGGAGTGAACTGGGGTTCTGTGTCATGCTCAAGAGGTAACCTTGGGTTCATTCCCTCCCCATTCCCAGGAAATGCCTCGCTACCATGAGCTGCCCACCTTGGAAGAGCGGTCAGGGCCCCTGATCCTTGGAGCCACAAGCCTGGGGTCCCCCATCCTGGTGCCCCCAGGGCCACCTGCTGTGGAGAGGGTCTCCCTGGATCTAGAGGACGAGGAGGAGGAGGAAGACTATATGGACAAGATCAACCCCATCTATGACGCCCTGTCCTACTCCGGCCCGCCTGAGTCCTACCAGAGCAAAGGCTTTGTCATGTCCCGGGCCATGTATGTGTGAGCCACCATGGCCTTGCCCCTTCACCTCTCATTTTTTGACATCCTAACTTTCTGTCAGGGATCTAGGGCCCCTGACCTCGGGCCCGGCCACTGTCAGTTAGCACACATGCATCTCATCTCTGACATCTATCTTGGTGGCTCCACTGTGACCTCTAATCAGTGATCTCTGATTCAGAGAAATTGGCCATGACAATGGAAATCTGATAAGCTTATGAGGGGCTGGAGAAGTAGATTTCTGCACACACTCTTACCTAAGGATTCACCAGACATAGATTATACCTCTCACTACCCACCATCTCCAGACTCCTCCCAAATCCCAAAGAAGACCCCAGACCTGATTTTTCCTCAGGCAGTAACTCCTAATAGATCTGCTGGGGTGAGTGTTGGGGACATTCTGCTGCTCAGACCTGAGCCCTCCAGGCGGCAGAACCTCTGTCACCCATTCCCCACCCTGTCCCCTACAGGTGGAGGGAGGGGATTCCCCAGCCCAAGGCAGAACTTCCCCATCTCCTCCCTCCTGCAGGCAGGAGTCTCAGGGTACTGACCCTTCTTCCCTGTGCCCCTAATACCCCAATTCCTGTCTCCAGAGAATTAAGCCCCAGCTCAGGGCTACATGGGGTGAGCCTCATGCAGTGTGCCTTGCTGATGCCAACCTTGGAAGAAGAATTTGCTGTTTCTTTGAAGACTACTGAGTCCTTTTACTACTGCCCAGTGGGATTGGACCCAGACATCTCCCTGGGGGTTAGGGGGAGTGGATCTTCTGGGTTAGGGATAGGGGATGTGGTTTTTAATATAGCATTTCCTACAAAATATGAGTTTGTACTTTGACCAGGTCTCAACTGGTGTTTTCTGTGGGCTGTTTAGGGGATAGGGGTGGAACATAATGGGTAATGAAAGGGGGGTGAGTGCCGCAGGGTCCAGGTCTTGAGGGAATCAGTAGACTAGAAGTTAAGATAGGTTACAGACAAAAAGAAAAGGACCAAAGATATGAAAGAGATAAGTGAGGGGATAATTAGCAAAAAAATGCATAAGCCATGGTTAATGGAAGGAGCAGGAGGAGTCCAGGGCATAAGGAAAAATAATCTACAACAGCACTTTAATGGGTAATGGGCAGAAATAAAGAGAACAAGGCAAAAATAGCAGTGACTAAGTACAAGGGGCAGGGGTGTAATGAATAAGAGTAGGCCAAAGGCAAAATTATGAATAATGTTGTAATAGAAGCTCAGGGCATGATGAATAATAGATCTCAAGAGTGAGCCAAGGG
>SJXQ01005652.1:0-193703 GCA_006408695.1 Aepyceros melampus
GCCCCACACCATCTCTCTGGATTATCCCCGTGCATCAGTCCCAAGCATCCTGCATCCCGCATTGAACCTAGACCAGCGATTCGTTTCACTTATGATATCATACATGTTACACTGCCACTCTCCCAAGTCATCCCACCTTCTCCCTCTCCCACAGAGTCCAAAAGGCTGTTCTATACATCTGTGTCTCTTTTGCTGTCTCGCCTACAGGGTTATCATTACCATCTTTCTAAATTCCATATATATGTGTAAGTATACTGTATTGGTGTTTTTCTTTCTGGGTTACTTCACTCAGTCTCTAGATTTATGTCATACTTTCCTACACTAGTAGGCAGAATGTACCAAAGCTCTACTTCACAGGAGATAAAGACAAGCAACCATTCATGATATCTGGCTTATTGTAGATCACTCAGTTCCAACTCTTATGTAAGGTTGTTAAAAAGTATCAGTTTTATTTTCAGCTCTACTGCTAAATGTGTCATGTGATTTTAGGTCAGCCTCCTCAGCTATCTGATCTAAGACTTGTCATTTGTCTCTAATAAACATATTAGAAAGATCAATATACATATTATAGCTACTCTTTTTTTAAATGAAAAAATACCTGATACATGTAAATCATTAGTATTACTGTGATGAAAAAGCACAGGACAGGAAATAAGAAAATCTGTTATTTAATCTATCATCTTTTAATGAGGTCTACGACCCTGTGAATGTAAAATTAGTAATTATTTAAAAGGCCATGATAATCTCCAATTTCTATTTTTGTATCATTTACTTTCTTTTTTTTTTATCTTTTTATTTATTTATTTATTTTTTAAATTAATTTTTATTTTTTAGTTTGCTTTGCTTTACAATACTGCATTCGCTTTGCTACACATTGATATCATTTACTTTCTATTGAACCATTAAACTAAAAATAGTTCCTTATACATAGTAGTCAGTATGCCTGGCTTTTTTCTTTGTGCAATGACTTTCAGTTCTAAGACTGAAAAGAACTTTCCTTGGTGTAATTATATCTATCTACAAATTAGTGAAATAAGGTATTTCTATGAATCCTGTTATCATTGTTTCATTACTGTTCTTGAAGACAAATTACACCTGTTTGTTGATAATGTTTTTGTGCAATGAATTAGCACTTTTACAAACAGAATGATCGACATTATTGATTAAGCAACACATTCACAAATAGTCATCCACGTTGAGCATACATTCAGTACAGTGTATTTCCAAATCATGTTCAATAGCATTTAAAATTCAAGGAAAATGAAAATAAATTGGAACTTCAAAGCAAGAAATACAAACTCACGAAGTGTATTGTGAAGCTTTATTATTTTACAAATGATTCTTGCTAGGAATTGAATCTTGTTTTTTTTTTTTTTTAATTTTGTTCAAGAAGGTTTGAATTTCCATAATAGTTTAAAACAAGCAGTTGAAATTACATAATATTCTTTATTAAATTATCACAAGCACTAAAACAATACTGCTTTCCCTGGGGAATATATATATATATATATATATATACATATACATATATATATATATTTTTTTACTTTCTACTTAATATTCAGGTCTAAACATTTGTCATTCACCTGACTGGAGACCGGTTCAGTGTAACACTAGAAGGATGAAGAGAGATTTAAATATTGCCAAGAACCTCAAATGACTTAACTAAAATGTTACTAGATTGGAACATAAACATCTCGTTGATCATCTCAAAATTTCTAATTGAAAATGATGGTTTATGTAAATATGAATTGTAAATACCTAATTTTTAAGACATCTTTTCACAAGAAATCTTGATTTTAAAAATTGAAAGAAAGAAGAAAGAAGCTTATAAAACAGACTAAATGGAAAAGTCATAAAAGGAACTAATGAACTAATTTCATTAGTTTATGACTACAATAAAGAAAAGACTTCCATAAACCTGAGGGCACAAATTGTAAACAATAGAATAGTCAATGATATTTTATGCCAATAGTGAAAGCACTCTGCTTCAGCCATGCACTATCAAAGTGAAGTGAAGTTGCTCAGTCGTGTCTGACTCTGCACCCCATGGACTGTAGCCCACCAGTCTCCTCCATCCATGGGATTTTCCAGGCAAGAATACTGGAGTGGGTTGCCATTTCCTTCTCCAATGTACTATCAAAAATATGTATTTAAAACAAATATACCTACACATGATTCATACACAATGTTCTTAAACATTGTTTCTGTGTCCTCACTTTTCATGTTGTGAAAATAAACAAATGAGATGGAAAAAAAGTCTTGATAGATTGCATAGTATCATGGTTAAGAACATGGGAATTTGAGTAAGGAAGTTCAGTACTTGCCTCTGTCATTCATTAGTTGTAGGATATTAGACAAATCACTTAATCTCCCTGTATCACCTCAATCTAATTATTAAATAAGAGCCATAATAGTAATTGCTTGAAAAGGTGACCGAGTGTTTCATTATGTCCTACTGAGAAGCTTTCTTCCTGGAATGTAGGGTTTTCAAGACTAACATCAGGACAGTCCTGTGAAAACTGGACTCTACAACTGAGAAATAATTTAAAGCACCTTAAGTTCTTTATATATTTTTTGGCTAAATGAGTAGTTATTATTACTTCAAATAACAGTGAAAACATTTGAGTTCTTATATTTTCATTCATTCAGCAATCTAGTCATTGATTATTTATTGAAATCTATCCTATATCCAGGAGAAGGCAATGGTACCCCACTCCAGTACTCTTGCCTAGAAAATGCCATGGACAGAGGAGCCAGGTAGGCTGCGGTCCATGGGGTCGCTAAGAGTCGGACACGACTGAGCGACTTCACTTTCACTTTTCACTTTCATGCACTGGAGAAGGAAATGGCAACCCACTCCAGTATTCTTGCCTAGAGAATCCCAGGGATGGGGAAGCCAGGTGGGCTGCCACCTATGGGGTCACACAGAATCAAACAAGCCGAAGGGACTTAGCAGCAGCAGCAGCAGCAGCATCCTATATCCAAATGTAACAACTTTTAGATTGTCAGACTTGGATGCCTTCAATTGTATCTTCTTAGTTATTTCCTGCCCAAATCTCTTTGGAACTTCTACTTGTTTTTCTGGTTTACTATAATATATCTCCGTGGGGAAATAGAATGTTGATTTCTGTTGTTCAGTCACCTAGTCACTTCCGACTCTTTGTGACCCCAAGGACTACAGCTTGTCAGGCTTCCCTGTCCAGCACCATTTCCTGCAGCTTGGCAAACTCATGCAAATTGAGTCAATGATGCCATCCAACAATTTTGTCCTCTGTAGTCCCCTTCTCCTCCTGCCTTCAATCTTTCTGGTATCAAGGTCTTACCCAATGAGTCAGTTCTTCACATCAGGTAGCTAAAGTATTGGAACTTCAGCTTCAACATCAGTCTTCCAATAAATTTTATGGTTGATTACCATTAGGAATAACTGGTTCAATCTCCAGTTCAGTTCAGTGGCTCAGTCTTATATGACTCTTTGTGACCCCATGGACTGCAGCACACCAGGCTTCCCTGTCCATCACCAACTCCTAGAGCTTACTCAAACTCATGTCCATAGAGTCGGTTATGCCATAGAACTATCTCATCCTCTGTCATCTCCTTATCCTCCTGTCTTCAATCTTTCCCAGTATCAAGGTCTTTTCCAATGAGTCACTTCTTCCCATCAGGTGGCCAAAGTATTGGAGTTTCAGCTTCAGCATCAGTCCTTCCAGTGAATATTCAGGATTGATTTCCTTCAGGATGGACTGATTGAATCTCCTTGCAATCCAAGGGACTCTCAAGAGTCTTCTCCTACACCACAATTCAAAAGCATCAATTCTTCAGTGCTGACTTTATTTATAGTCTAACACTCACATCCATACCTGACTAATGGAAAAAACGTAGCTTTGTCTAGATGGACCTTGTTTGGCAAATAAATTTCTGTGCTTTTTAATATGCTGTCTAGGTTGATCATAGCTTTTCTTCCAAAGATCAGGCATCTCTTAATTTCATGACTGCAGTCACCATCTGCAGTTATTCTGGTGCCTAAAATAATAGTCTCTCATTGTTTCCAGTGCTTGCCATGAAGTGATGGGACCAGATGCCATGATCTGGTTTTCTGAATGTTGAGTTTTAAGCCAACTTTTTCGCCCTCCTCTTTCACTTTCATCAACAGGCTCTTTAGTTTTTCTTCACTTTCTGCCATAAGGGTGGTGCAATCTGCATATCTGAGGTTATTGATATTTCTCCCAGCAATCTTCACTCCAGCTTCCGTATCATCTAGCCTGGCATTTCTTATGATGTACTCTGCATATAAGTTAAATAAGCAGGGAGACAATATACAGCCTTGACATATTCCTTTCCCTATTGGAACCAGTCTGTTTTTCCAGGTCCAGTTCTAGCTGCTGCTTCTTGACCTGCTATAGATTTTTCAGGAGGCAGGTAAGATGGTCTAGTATTCCCATCTCTTGAAGAATTTTCCAGTTCATTGTAATTCACACAGTCAAAGGCTTTGACATAGTTAAGAGAAGTAGATATTTTCCTGGAACTCTCTTGCTTTTTTGATGATCCAACAGATGGTGGCAATTTGATCCCTGGTTCCTCTGCCTTTTCTAAAACCAGATTGAACATCTAGAAGTTCACTGTTTATGTACTGTTGAAGCCTGGCTTGGAGAATTTTCAGCATTACTTTCCTAGCTTGTGAGATGAGTGCAATTGTGAGGTAGTTTGAGCATTCTTGGAGAAGGAAATGGCAACCCACTCCAGTATTCTTGCCTAGAGAATCCCATGGATGGAGAGGCTTGGTGGGCTACAGCCCATGGGTCGCAAAGAGTTGGACACGACTGAACGACTTCACTTCACTTCACTTTGACATTCTTTGGTATTGCCTTTCTCTGGGATTGAAATGAAAACTGACCTTTCCATTCCTGTGACTACTGCTGAGTTTTCCAAATTTGCTGGCATATTGAGTGCAGTATTTGCACAGCATCATCTTTTAGGGTGTGAAATTGCTCAACTTGAATTCTATCACTTCCACTAGGCTTCCCTGTTGGCCCAGAGGTTAAAGTGTCTGCCTGCAGTGCGGGAGACCCAGGTTTGATCCCTGGGTTGGGAAGATCCTCTGGAGAAGGAATGGCAACCCACTCCAGTACTCTTGCCTGGAAAATCCCATGGACTGAGGAGCCTGGTGGGCTACAGTCCACGGGGTCGCAAAGAGTTGGACACGACTGAGCGACTTCACCTTCACCTTCACCTTCACTTCCACTAGCTTTGTTCATAGTGATTCTTCCTAATGACCACTTCACTTCGCATTTCAGGATGTCTGGCTCTAAGTGAGTGATCACGCCATCATAGTTATCTAAATCATGAAAATAATTTTGTATAGTTTTTCTGTGTATTCTTGCCACCTCTTCTTAATATCTCCTGCTTCTGTTAGGTCTATACAATTTCTCTCCTTTATTGTGCCTATCCCTTGGTATCTCTAATTTTCTTGAAGAGATCTCTAGTCTTTCCCACTCCATTGTTTTCCTTTATTTCTTTGCAGTGATCACTGAAGAAGGCTTTTTTTATCTCTCTTTGCTATTCTTTGTAACTCTGTATTCATTGGGTATATCTTTCTTTTCTCCTTTGCTTTTTGCTTTTCTTCTTTTCACAGCTATTTGTAAGGCCTCTGCAGATAGCCATTTTGCTTTTTTGCATTTCTTTTTCTTGAGGATGGCCTTGATTACTGCCTCTTGTACAGTGTCATGAACCTCTGTCCATAGTTCTTCAGGCACTCTATCAGATTTAATCCCTTAATCTATTTGTGACTTCCACTATATAATCATAAGGGATTTGATTTACGACATACCTCAGTGGTCTAGCGGTTTTCCCTACATTCTTTAATTTAAGTCTGAATTTGGCCTTAAGGAGTTTATGGTCTGAGCCACAGTCAGGTCCTGGTCTTGTTTTTGCTGAATGTATAGAGATTTTCCATCTCTGACTGCAAAGAATATAACCAATCTGATTTTGATTGACCATCTGGTGATGTCCATGCCTAGAGTCTTCTTGTGTGGTTGGAAGAGTGTGTTTGCTATGACCAGGGACATATGACCAGTCTGATGGACTCTCAAGAATCTCCTCCAACACCACAGTTCACAGCATCTATTCTTTGGTCTCAGCCTTCTTTATCTACCAACTCTCACATCCATACCTGACTACTTGAAAAACCATTGCTTTGACTATACAGATATTTGTTTGCCAAGTAATTGATCTACTTTTTAATATGCTGTCTAGGTTTGTAATAACTTTTCCTTAAGGAGCAAGCATCTTTTAATTTTATGGCTGCAGTGACCATCTGCAGTGATTTTGGAGCCCCTCAAAATAAAATATCTCAGTTTCCATTGTTTCCCCATCTATTTGTCATGAAATGATAGACCTGATGCCATAAGCTTAGCTTTTTGAAGGTTGGGTTTCATGTCAGTTTTTTCACTCTCCTCTTTCACTTTCATCAAGAGGCTCTTTAGTTCCTCTTTGCTTTCTGTCATAAAGGTGGTGTCATCTGCATACCTGAGGTTATTGATATTTTTCCTTGCAATCTTCATTGCAGCTTGTACTTCATCCACACTGGCATTTCACATGATGTACTCTGCATATAAGTTAAATAAGCAGGGTAACAATATACAGCCTTGATATACTCCTTTCTAAAAATTGAACCAGCAGTCCATTGTTCCATGACTGGCTCTAACTGTTGCTTCTTGACCTGCATAACAGTTTTACAGGAGGTAGTTAAGGTGGTCTGGTATTTCATCTCTTGAAGAATTTTCCACAGTGTGTTGTGATTCTTACAATCAAAGACTTTTACTGTAGTCAATGAAGCAGAAGTAAATGTTCTTCTGGAATTCTCTTCCTTTTTCTGTGATCCAACGGATGTGGCCATTTTAACTCTGGTTCCTCTGCCTTTTCTAAATCCACCTTGTATATCTGGGAATTCTGGGTTCCCTTAATGTTGAAACCTAACTTGGGTCAAATTCCCTGGGGATTCTCAGTTCCTTTGCTGGATCCCCAAGTTTGGAAATCATAATGTTTCTACTCATTGTCCAAAGATGAATAATGGTTAATTCACAGTTGAAGAAAACCTATATTAAAATGTGTACATATACAGTAAATTCTTTATGCTGTAATGCATATTTCAGAGCGTGAGCTACATGAAGAAAGGGAGCTCCCAATTATGTCTGCATATATTGTCATGAAGAGAAGGAAATGTTCAAGGAGAAAAAAAAATCTACATATGTAAATTAAAACTTAAAACTCTTGAATCGTATGTAGCCTTTGACCAGTTGAATTGAATGGAAAAATCCTTAGGAAGAGAAAACATCTTGAACAAGTTGTGATTTTTCCATAAGATTTCAGCTTCTTAGTTATCTCCATTCATAATCTCTTGAACCAAGAACCAAACAAGTGCTATTTTAGAAACAGCTTCTGACCTGAGTATGTGTTTGTAGGGAGGGACTCGATGTCCATATATTTAGTTTGAGTTTTCTAGTTACCCAGAATTCATGAAATCAAAGAAGAAGATTTGGTTCCTATTCTCTAAAACTAGCTTTTGTCATCCAAGAGTTGAAAGCAAAGAGGAACGAAGCAGATTCAAGCACAGAACTGACAAAGGGATGCAATATGTAATTAATTTCACTAAAACCTAAGGGCCAGTTCCCACAGGTGCCAGTTTTCACAATGGCCAAGATTGCTGAGTGACTGAATATTAATGATTTGATATTTTTGGTTAGCTGAAAGGAGTAATAAAACATCAAAGAGTATTGAGACTATGCCAAAGTACATTGCAAAACATATGTAAATGATAGGAAGTTAGAAGTAAGAGTATACTACTTTCTCTGTATTATTTTCAGAACTGTATAAGTAGCTAGCTCCATATTTAATTTGTTGCTTGCCTGTTCAAATAACATAACCCCTCATAGTCTTAATTTATGATCTAAGTTGGGAAAATCAAAGATGCTTCACGTTATTGTGAGGATCAAATAAAAATATATGTGAAATCATTTTCTTGGACTAGATTAGTTGTTTTCCTTTTTTTTTTTTTTTTTATGATTGTAAGATTTGCTGGAAGTGCCTAAAAGGAATGAAAGTGATAGAATTCACGTTTCTTCCACTCCCTGTAATTTTCCATCAGGACAATTGATTCTTAATTTATTTTAAAAATATTTTGGCAAGTAGCAATTTTTTAAAAAAAGAAAATTTCAAAATATGTTATCTCTATCTCTGTAATAAATACTAAACAATTAATTAATTATTGGATTTGCATGGCTATAATTTCTCTTCTCCAAAGAAACAATAAATCTAAAATAATGCAAATGGAAGTTAGACAAGTTTACTAAGACACACCATATGCTCTGAAAAATATATCTACTTTGCACTGCTGGAAATCACTTAGAATTGGATTTCAGGGGCGTTTTACCATATTGTATGGAATCTCTTTCCTGATTCAGAAAACCATAAACAACTGTGAACTTTACTGTGGATTGTTTCCTTAAACACACACAAACACACTTTCTCTCTCTCTCTAAAGAAATATAGCTGTAAAATAAAATGACTCAACATTTTTTCTGGCCAATTTTTACAAATTGAAGTCATGTAAACAGTAGGTTTACATTATCAATTACTGAGAAGCTCATCATTGAATTGAAATATGTTTTTCACAATATCTACCTACTTTTTAGACTTCTTACAAAAACATTGCTTTTCCAATCTTTGCTAAGCTCCTATGCTTGGTCTACCCTACATCCAGTGGGTCAAAATGATGCTTCTAATTAAATCTGCCTTGATGTCTTGTAGGCTGTTGCATATCAGTATTTAGACTGTTCGAGGTTCACTGTCTAACAAGAATAGAGATATATTCTAGTGTATTTGAGTTTTAAAAAATTGTTTCCCCATGAAAATCTAATTTAATTAGATCTGAATGGATTATATCTTCATTGTGGGAGAGGAAAAGTTAAAATGTGAATGAAAGCTTTGTTTTCAGAACAAGTTACATTGTCCCATTAAAAACTTATGTATATTTGAAACCTCAGGCTCATCTCATTCAAATTAAATTTTATTACTTAAGTATATTGAAACACATTTCTCTTTAACATATTTGTGTTTTCCAACTGCAATACATTGTAGTTTACTTGTATATATTTTAGAGAGTCTATGTTTTAGGTATTTTGGGTGTTTTGTTTAATTTTTTTCAACTGCATTAATAGCTTCCTCTCTGCAATATTTTGTTAATGAATGCAGGAGCAAAATCCCATAAGATTAAAGTTGGTATGTATTATATAATCTCAGTGACTTGAAAGTTGTCCTTTTCCCCTAAGTTGTGGAAATTTAAATGTTGCTTGAGTCAGAATTAATTTAAAAAGAGAAATTTGATTTATGTAAGAGGAAACTGTATTTTTAAGTTCTCATAATTTAAAGGAAAACAAAACTCATATAACTCATATGAGTTTAAAGGAAAACTCATATAACCTCTCTCTCTATTTACTTGTCTAATTCTTGATTGTTGTCTTTCTTTCATGACAATTAGTGAGTTTTTTCATTACAGCTTTCTCAGCAAATATTCTTTCACAAATAATAAGAACTCAGTGAATGTTTTTTAATATTGGAAAGGAGGAAAAGAGGAAAATAGGAAGTTTGGAAGGCCACTTGAGATTTTAAAGGTATATGAAATATGCCAATGAAGGATCAAAATATTATTTTGTAACTACACAGATGAGGGATTAACTGAATTAGAGGTTTCATGTTTTTTTTTTTTAATTTTCATGTCCATTTTAGCATTCTAATACAGTGTTTTGTGCATAATGCACATTACATTATTTTTTAACTGATTAGTGTTTGATCCAACTTAGTATTTCAAGGCTGAGATTTTCAGATGTTAATAACATTAAATTCTCTCTTTAAAATGCATTGTTAATAAACTTGTTGTGGCAATTATTTTGCATTAAATATGTATATCAATCATCTTATTGTACATTTGAAGCTAAACCCAGTGTTATATGTTATATCTTGATAAACTGAAAGAAATTTAAATGCATTGGTAAACTTTTTTTGGGGGGGGCATTTAACATGTATTATGAAATTTATATTAAAATAAAGCCAGCTTTACTTCTAAAACTTTTTCAAATAGTAAGGTTTCAATACCCGAGTGTTTAACACTTATGGTGCTTTGGGTTGCAAAGAGTGTAAGAACTAATAAGTAGCTTTAAACAGAAAAAAGAACTATATTCATCCACTCAATTGTAAAAGTAGAGAATTTGGGTAGATTTCAGAGACTGCTTGATTAAGGATCTGACTAAATCTCTGGGATTTTCTTGGTTATCCCTTTCCATGGAGCTCAATTTAACTTCAAGCTACCTTTCTTCATATAGAAAAATGGTAGTGTTAGTTTCAGGAGTCACATTTGCACACCTAATGTTCAATCAAAGAATCAAATAAGACTGTATACACTCCCAACTTTTCAGCAAAAGTCCAAAATATACTCTAAATGAACTGAGATCACATGATCATTGTGACAGGAGAACAGCTTAAACTGATTAGCTTAGCATAGTTTATTCATTTGTCTAGAACTGGATGTGGGACATACCTCTCCCAACACCCATGATACTAAAGAGAAATATGGGTCCTGAGGAAAAGTCAAATGGGAATGAAGACTGAAAACACCAAATGTTCTCATAACATTCATGCTCAAAACTTGCTCAAGACATGCTCAAAACATCTTTGCTTTCATGTTTTGAATATCTCCATACTGTAAATCCTTCCATATTTTCAGTGCTTACATATATTGAGTCTCTCTATAATCTTAAAAGCCTCAACATCACACATAAATGTGTGATTAGTATATCATTGAAAATAATATTTTTAAATTAATAAAATATGAATCATGATAGAAGCAATATGAAATAATTATGTAATCAAGCCCAAGTTATTCTTAAATAGATTTAGAAAACTGAAAAGATCTCTTTGCAGAAAACAAAGAAAAAATACTCTCATGACTAATTTTCAAAGAGATTCTGCATTTCTGGGAGGGGATGGTAAAATTTTTTGAGGATTTTCAATTAGCTGCTAACCCCTTTTACACAAACACATATGTGCATATTGACTGAAACATTCATATGTATATTATATAGCCTATATACATAATACATATATATGTAAACACATCCACATACATACTTCTAGAGAAATCACAGCTTGTTGCTTTTTAGATCTAGTAATGGCAAGTCTCACTACTATAGCTGACATCTGTATATATGAGAACAATGTATTATAACAGCACAGCACTCACTCCAGTATTCTTGCCTGGAGAATCCCATGGACAGAGGAGCCTCAGAGGCCATGGTCTGTAGGGTCACAGAGAGTCAGACATGACTGAAGCAACTAAGCACACATGCACATAGCAAAGCATTTTAGTAAGATGCTATGAAGTAATGGTTACAAGCAAAATTCTGGAGTTTGACTGCTCAAGATAAAAAATCCAGCTCCATTACTTCTTATCCATGTTACTTTGTCTAGGTTTCTTTTAGCTTTAGTTTCCTTACCCATGGAATGAACATAATCATGGTACTTTTCTCACATGATATCTTCACAGCAATTGAGACAAGTTATCAA
Source organism: Aepyceros melampus (assembly GCA_006408695.1). Classification (NCBI taxonomy): domain Eukaryota; kingdom Metazoa; phylum Chordata; class Mammalia; order Artiodactyla; family Bovidae; genus Aepyceros; species Aepyceros melampus. The sequence goes on from SJXQ01005652.1 coordinate 11,617, forward strand.
TTAAGATAACTCATGTATACCTAAAAATTATCTCCTGTGAATAATTGCTCAATAAATTTAGCCAATTTTATCTTTATTGATTTATGGTTTGAGTTCATCACCCAAAAATGATATTGAAACAGACTCTTGCTGCTGCTAAGTCACTTCAGTCGTGTCCGACTCTGTGCGACCCCAGAGATGGCAGCCCACCAGGCTCCACCATCCCTGGGATTCTCAAGGCAAGAACACTGGAGTGGGTTGCCATTTCCCTCTCCAATGCATGAAAGTGAAAAGTGAAAGGGAAGTCGCTCAGTCGTGTCCGACTGTTCACGACCCCATGGACTGCAGCCTACCAGGCTCCTCCATCCATGGGATTTTCCAGGCAACAGTACTGGAGTGGGGTGCCATAGCCTTCTCCGGAAACAGACTCTTACTCCTAAGTATATATATATATTTTTTGAATATTCAGAGTTTAAGCTAGAGAGAAAATTCAATGGAGAAAGAGAAGTAAAAATAGAATATAAATATATACCAACTCTCATATTTTCCGTCTAGAATTATACTTTTCAAACTTATTTCATATTTATTTCCTCAATAATGGGGGCATAGTGGATTTTTGGCTATGTTTTGCTCTTGTGCAGTATTTATCTATCTCAGGTTCTGCCCATTGCTTAATCTGGTTTAGCAGAAAGCAACACTATAATTTCTGAGAATCCTCAAGAGACAATACCTCTCCATCCACAACTTTCCCTTGATGCCTTGCTTCAGCTAAGGCTAGGCGAAGGCATGGTCCAAATTTGAACTCTTAAAAAGAACAGATAGAGCATTGCCTGTGACCATAAGACAAAAAGTTCAGTTCAGTTCAGTCGCTCAGTTGTGTCCGACTCTTTGTGACCCCATGAATCGCAGCACGCCAGGCCTCCCTGTCCATCACCAGCTCCCGGAGTTCACTTAGTCATGTCCAACTCTTTGTGACCCCATGGACTGTAGGATGCTAGGCTCCTCTGTCCATGGAATTCTCCAGGCAAGAGTACTGGGATGGATAGCCATTCCCTTATCCAGTGGCTCTCCCGAACCCAGGGATTGTATCTGGGTCTCCTTCATGCTAACTCAATAGCAAGAGATGTAAAATATAACATAGAAGGGTCTACCTGGTAACTTTTTTTAAATAAAAATAGCATCAATTCTTTATCTTCATTAGCTGAATTGAAAGTGCATCAAGTAAAAACAGATGTAGATCTATGCAAATGTTACACTTCAGTTCAGTTCAGTCGCTCAGTCATGTCCGACTCTTTGCGACCCCATGAGTCGCAGCACACCAGGCCTCCCGGTCCATCACCAACTCCCGGAATTCACTCAGACTCACATCCATCGAGTCAGTGATGCCATCCAGCCATCTCATCCTCTGTCGTCCCCTTTCCCTCCTGCCCCCAATCCCTCCCAGCATCAGAGTCTTTTCCAATGTGTCAGCTCTTCGCATGAGGTGGCCAAAGTACTGGAGTTTCAGCTTCAGCATCATTCCTTCCAAAGAAATCCCAGGGTTGATCTTCTGCAGAATGGACTGGTTGGATCTCCCTGCAGTCCAAGGGTCTCTCAAGAGTCTTCTCCAACACCACACTTCAAAAGCATCAATTCTTCAGCACTCAGCTTTCTTCACAGTCCAACTCTCACATCCATACATGACTACTGAAAAGCCATAGCCTTGACTAGATGGACCTTAGTCAGCAAAGTAATGTCTCTACCTTTGAATATGCTCTCTAGCTTGGTCATAACGTTTCTTCCAAGGAGTAAGCATCTTTTAATTTCATGGCTGCAGTCACCATCTGCAGTGATTTTGGAGCCCAAAATGCCGAATGACTTTTTTTTTTTTCTTTTTTAAATTAATTTTTATTTTTTAGTTTGTTTTGCTTTACAATACTGTATTCGTTTTGTTACACAATGACATGAATCAGCCACGAGTATACATGAACTCCCAATCCTGACCCCCACCTCCCCCTTCCACCCCACACCTTCTCTCTGGGTTATCCCCGTGCTTCAGTCCCAAGCATCCTGCATCCTGCATTGAACCTGGACTGGCAATTCGTTTTACTTATATCATACATGTTACACTGCCACTCTGCAAACTCATCCCACCCTCTCCCTCTCCCACAGAGTCCAAAAGTCCGTTCTATACATCTGTGTCTCTTTTGCTGTCTTGCGTACAGGTTTATCATTACCATCATTCTAAATTCCATATATATGTGTAAGTATACTGTATTGGTGTTTTTCTTTCTGGCTTACTTCACTCTGTATAATCGGCTCCAGTGTCATCCACCTCATTAGAACTGATTCAAATGTATTCTTTTTAATAGCTGAGTAATACTCCATTGTGTATATGTACCACAGCTTTCTTATCCATTCATGACTTTTTGAAAATATAAATATCCCTTTTGAAATGGGTTGCCTGTTGATATTAAGGTTTCAGATCCATAATGGATGAACACATCATCACCAATTTAGAGGCTAAGGAAGACAATCACAAACATTGAATACACTACAAAATTTTGTCACCATTACTGAAGATGCATTTATCTGTACCTCATCCTCGGTACACTGTGATTCAGCAGTTTTATGTCAGCAGTTTTGTATCATTAACCAAAAACCCATCATATGTAGCAATTATATTTTAAAGTGTTTCTTTTTCTTTGAGATAAAAATATACCTCTCTTGTGTCTAGTATTTTCCTGGGGCCCTAGAAACAAGTCCAGCCTCTTCCCCAGAGAGTTATTTAGAATTTGAAATCATTTATATGCATCAGTAATTTCTTCTATAAATTTTATCTCCATTTCAAATATGAATTGCTCATATAATATTGTTATTACCATAACCTGTTATTCCTGAGTGCTCCTCTTAACTTTTAAAAATGCATTTTCCTGCTTAAGAGTTGTAATTTTGTAGTCAAATTGTTCTGTCAGTTATTAGCATTTGACTTTGAGCTGTTATTTAATCTCTTTGGGCCTGTTTCCTCACCTGTAAAATGGGGATAAAAATAATAATAATTACCTCGTAAAGTTATTACATAGGTTAATTTTAGTATGGCACTCATGCAAGTATTCAGAGAAGGCAATGGCACCCCACTCCAGTACTCTTGCCTGGAAAATCCCATGGATGGAGCAGCCTGGTAGGCTGCAGTCCATGGGGTTGCTAAGAGTCAGATAGGACTGAGTGACTTTACTTTCACTTTTCACTTTCATGCATTGGAGAAGAGAATGGCAACCCACTCCAGTATTCTTGCCTGGAGAGTCCCAGGGACAGCAGAGCCTGGTGGGCTGCTGTCTATGGGGTCACACAGAGTCGCACATGACAGAAACAACTTAGCAGCAGCAGCATGCAAGTATTAGGCATTATTGTTATCATAAAAAGCATTATTATTCTAAAATTATCTTAATTTTCATTCTAAATATTCATTTAGCATGTAAGATTTTCATCCATTTTAATATAGAGTCAACATAATTGACTTTTACTAAAATGCCAACCTGAATTTGTGTTCTTATTTTAGACAGGCACAGTTGCTAAATCTACGATTCACTTAAGCACTTGCTTTACTGAGCTAAGTGTGAAACTTTCTTTGGTCAATATTGTATTTAATTTTACTAGTTTCAACTGACTGATACCTTAGCTACTTTGGTTGGATCTTGACTTCATCACTTAATGTAATTTGAGTTTTTACAAATATTTTACCAAAATATGTTCACAATGATTACTATGGTTTCTAAATTTTGACTTGTTGAGTAACCAAGGCTGAGAAGAACTAAGCTAAGGAGATAAATTTAGTAAATGCCATAAGAGGCTTCTCTACAGATTAAAATCATATATTTTTAGGTACTTTTAGATATTGTCCTCCTGAAAATTATTTAAATGTCCCACAACATGCACATATACAGTTACTATGTTTGAGTAAAAATTTTTCAAATAACTTTAAGATAAACAGACTATTATGATTATCACATACTTAAGGATCATTGTATGCATTGGAGAAGGAAATAGCAACCCACTCCAGTGTTCTTGCCTGGAGAATGCCAGGGACAGGGGAGCCTGGTGGGCTGCCGTCTATGGGGTCACTCAGAGTTGGACATGACTGAAGCGACTTAGCAGCAGCTGCTGCAGCAAGACCATTGTATTTTCATCATCTTCTGATCTCCTAACTCTATTTGAGAAATGAGTTCAACTGTAATAACTTATTCTTACTGAATCAGTGCAAATTCTCTTCTGGACAGTCTTTTATTATTCCTTAAACACATATTGGGATTAATTTTAGGATTAGCTTTGGTATGTGGGTTTCTTTTTTTTTTTTTTTTCTGAAAGTCATAATAATTGCCTATTCCAGTCTTATGGCACTTTTAATTGCTCAGCTATCAATATCAGTCCTTTATTGAAATTCTGACCAGAGTTTTCTCAGACTCTAAAAAGATGATGACTGCTCTGGGAGACTGCTCAGTTCAGAGGAACTGAAAGCTTTTGTACAGTTTAAGCGTTCTGTGGTGCAGTTGGAGATGAAAGGAATGGTTTTGGAGATACAGAGTTATCATGTTCATCTCATTTCAATTTAAAAACAATATCATTTCAGAAAACTTGGATTCTAAACCCTTTATCTGACAATGTAACCGATTTTAGCAATTTGGAAATTTCAGTGTGCTAAATTGCACGTTATACAGATTTCAAAGTGATTCATGACAGAACCATATTTTTTTCCTATACATTTTCTCTTTGCCTACCCTCACTTCATTTTCCAAACCAAACTAAACTTTCAACTCAATCCTCTTATATGTTATATACCATATCTTATATAACTTAGACTTTGAAATACTGTTTCTTGCTCTTCTTTTTTAAAGAATTTTTTTCTTCTCCCTCTCCCTTTCCATTTACCTTACTAACTTCTAGTTACTATGTTTAGCTCTTAAGTCGCTTATTCTAGGAAACCTTCTCTTTTTCTTTTTAAAGAAAGAAATAGAACATTTCATTTGTTTAAACTGTTGATTTGAATAGTTAACAACTGTCGTTAATAGTTAATTTAAATTGTTCTGTTAGATTTCCAGTGTACAGGAAGGTATTGCAGATTCTTTTCTATTATGGGTTATTGTAAGATATTAAGTGTAGTTCCCTGTGCTATACAGTAGGTCCTTATTGTTTAGCTATTGTATATATCATCTGGCAAACTCCTTACATACAAATAAGTTCCATTGCAAGAGCACTTTCTTAAGTCCAATGTGTTAATAAGTCCATCAAAGTTAACCTAGATACCCAACTGACACAATTAGCTATATTGTCCTATACTGTAATAGGTTTGTAATATTTTAAACATAAATTATACCTAAAAGCAAATAATAAATGAAACAGTTTTAGTCTTATTGTACAGTACCCTGTAAAGTACAGCAGAGTACCAGCTACATCACCATTAATTTTCTACTTGCTCCTGGATATCCTGGGCTTGAATTAAAGATAGTGTATAGTGTACTCTATACAGTTCTACACAGAAAAGTACACAAAAGCACAATTACTTTCGAGGATGCATGCAAGTGAAAGTGTGTGCCAGACACATGAACTAGCTCATATGGTTGGATACACAAATACATGTTTCCATTTTGAAAGCTAACAACTTGAAGATTTGTACGTAGGGTACTTGTAATGTGCATATGTTAATCTCAAATTCCTAATTTATCTCTCCCCCTACTACCACTCTCAGTTTTGGTAACCATAAATTTGTTTTCTAAATCTGTTAATCTATTCCTATTTCATAAATAGTTCATCTATATCATTTTTTTGATTCCACATTTATGTGATATCAAATGATATTTGTCTTTCTTTGTCTGAATTATTTCACTTAGCATGACAGTTTCTAGGTCTGCCCATATTGCTGCAAATTACATTATTTCATTCTTTTTTTATAGCTGTGTAATATTCCATTGTGTAATATACCAAATCTTTATTCATATGTTGATGAACATTTAGGGTGCATCTATGTCTTGGCTAGAAACCTTCTCTTACACCACAACTTTTAAACACGCCATTCACTTAATATCTATATCACTGCTATGTTCTCCTATAGCTCTCTGTAATGCTTATATGAAATACTTATTACACATGATTTTAATAGCTAGTTCACATATTTGTAATTCCACTGTATACTAATGACAGTAAGAAAAAGAATAATTATGAGTTATTAAGTCCTTATGAATATAGATAAATATTATTATGAATATATCTAAATATTTATTTTTGTATTGATATACAAATAGATATGCTTACTTAACATCTCTATGAAGGAGTTATATTAAAAAATGATGGAAACAGAATAGTTAAAACGTGTGCAAGATAACACTGACATCAACTCAAAATTTTCTGCAGTAGATGTCTAATATTCATATAAATAGTATAAATTAATATCTTTAAAATCTCAAAACAAAAGCAGTTCCCAAAACATTAAGATATGAAATAAAATAACAATATCCCCTTTTGCAATTATTTTCTGAACAAGAGGCAAATAGAACCAATGATAGTATATTAGAGATAGCTGCTGCTGCTGCCATGTTGCTTCAGTCGTGTCTGACACTGCGACACTGTAGACGGCAGCCCACCAGGCACCCTCGTCCCTGTGATTCTCTGGGCAAGAACACTGGAGTGGGTTGCCATTTCCTTCTCCTGTGCGTGAAAGTGAAAAGTGAAAGTGAAGTCGCTCAGTCGTGTCCGACACTTAGCAACCCCATGGACTGCAGCTTACCAGGCTGCTCCGTCTGTGGGATTTTCCAGGCAAGAGTACTGGAGGGGGTGCCATTGCCTTTTCTGACTGTAGGTAGAATACATCCCTAATTTTCACACAAAAATTCATTGTTGTAAGCCCGGAGGAAAATGACCACATGTGCTAGGTGCTCAAAATATTTAATAATGGAATTAGTCATTTCTAGGGAATATCCAAAAAAAGAGCTTGTACCTGAGGAAATGTGTGTTTTGCTTACAGAATAAGGTTTGAATTGATGGCTCACTTAGCTGTTCTCTGACACTGGACACCTTTATTTGTGTAATAGAGGTAATTTTATATATTTCAAATTAAACATCTACAGATTTTGTATACATAAAGTATCAATTTCCATGGAGTTCTCCCAGCTGAATATACCGTGGTGAATTGTGTACTACTTCTTTTGCTGGATGGCATTCACTGAGTTTTACCAAAGATTGTTACATCAGCATGTGCAATTTTAATTTGAAAAAAAAAATCATTTTAAGCTCTTAGGCTATGCCATTGTCCTTTTCTATTTCTCTCTGTGTGTGTATGTATGTGCGTATGAAAGAGAGGAAGAAAGATAATTAGGAGTTTCTGCAATGGCACTCCACTCCAGTACTCTTGCCTGGAAAATCCCATGGATGGAGAAGCTTGGTAGGCTGCAGTCCATGGGGTCCCTAAGAGTTGGACACGACTGAGCGACTTCATTTTCACTTTTCACTTTCATGCATTGGAGAAGGAAATGGCAACCCACTCCAGTGTTCTTGCCTGGAGAATCTCAGGGACGGGGGCGCCTGCTGGGCTGCTGTCTATGGGGTCGCACAGAGTCGGACATGACTGAAGTGACTTTGCTGCTGCTGCTGCTAGTATATTATCACTGGGTCTATTTGCTTTATTTTCTGATTTAAAAGATAAATGCAAAAGTGTCATATTTAGGCCACCTGGGGACTAACTTGGACAGCTGGGGGCTAATTTTCATTTGGATTCTGAAATATATTCAGTTCAGTTCAGTTCAGTCGCTCAGCTGTGTCCAACTCTTTGCGACCCCATGAATCACAGCACACCAGCCTCCCTGTCCATCACCAGCTCCGGGAGTTCACTCAACTCACATCCTTCGAATCAGTGATGCCATCCAACCATCTCATCCTCTGTCATCCCCTTCTCCTCCTGCCCCCAATCCCTCCCATCATCAGAGACTTTTCCAATGAGTCAACTCTTCACATGAGGTATCCAAAATACTAGAGTTTTAGCTTCAGCATCATTCCTTCCAAAGAAATCCCAGGGCTGATCTCCTTCAGAATGGACTGGTTGGATCTCCTTGCAGTCCAAGGGACTCTCAAGAGTCTCCAACACCACAGTTCAAAAGCATCAATTCTTTGGCGCTCAGTTTTCTTCACAGTCCGATTCTCACATCCATACATGACAACTGAAAAAAACCATAGCCTTGCCTAGATGGACCTTTGTTCGCAAACTAATGTCTCTGCTTTTCAATATGCTATCTAGGTTATCATAACTTTCCTTCCAAGAAGTAAGCATCTTTTAATTTCATGGCTGCAATCACCACCTGCAGTGATTTTGGAGTCCCAAAAAATAAAGTCTGACACTGTTTAGTTTAGTCATTTATTGTGTTTTTACAAATATATATGTGTTGAGTTGTTTGTGTGTATCCGTCAAGCCTGTGATCGTTTGGCTGTGCTTACCTGTTTGAGCTATTTGTTTCACTATAGAAATGTGCTTCTTCATTCTTCAAGGTCTAGCTTGGTGATCTAAAGCTAGTCACTCCCTTAGATAATTGTGCCTGTTATGTCTGTAAGGCTTACACACTTCTTTACATGAGACAGGACACACATTTCATTTAAATTAGTCCTAATTCTGTCACTTCAGCAGCCTGCTTGTGTAAACAGTGGTGAAGCTTGGCTAGTCACCCTTGTTTTCTATACTTACTTTGAGGAAATCTGAAACTACTGTCAGTAGACATGATAAGAGCATGCTGACATAGGAAGATCAAATAAGGATTTTCAAAAGCCCTCAAGAGCTAACTAGACAAAATAGTAGCAAATTACCAGAGTGCTGCTGATGTCACAAGCAAGATGCACATTAAAACACCCTTGGTTAAAAATGTGAATAGTTTCATATAATGAAGAAAAATTTAATATTTAATTTCATATGTAAGCAAAGCATTTAAGAGAGATTTTAAAAGGGTAAAAACTGATTTCTCATATGTGAAAGCATGACCCAAGTTAAACCTTGCTTGAAAATATGTTTTTGATGTAAAAACAGTCTTGTCTTTTATAGCAACTGCTTTTCTAAAATATATCTTCTGTAAAGAATTGTCCACCTTTTTTATGTAGCTTAACAGTCACTCTTTTTCATTTTTCTGCATTTGTTCTAATTCTTATTCATCTGCACACATATTTTAGCATAGCATAAGTTCATTTTCACATTCTGTATATTTTTGCTGAATTTAGTAATCACAATTTTTTTCCCTGTGACTGCAAAGAACTCTAATTATACTTTTACTAGTGAAATACTATTCTATCATAAATTCTATCATTTTTTCCATGAGTAAAATATGTGCTTTAATATAAATCAATAGTTTCATTTTCTTTTAAGTTTTAATCAAGAAATATGACTAGGAATAATCATTCATTTTGTATAATTGCTTTGCAATATTGTATAGTTTCTTCTGTACAATGAAGTGAATCAGCTTTATAATTTATAACTCTTGATTCTGTTGTTTTTAATTTATACCAGTATCGTTTTCTTTTTGGATTATCTCCTAAGGCCAAATAAATAAATAAAAATAAAAACAAAAATAAATAAATATAGCCTAATCTTAAAAGTTTTTGCACAGCAAAGGAAACCATAAGCTGAATGAAAAAGACAACCTACTGAATGGGAAAAAATATTTTCAAATTAAATGACCAATGAGAGGTTAATATCCAATATATATAAATAGTTCATACAACTCAATATCAATCAAGACAAACAACCTGATTAAAAAGTGAGCAAAGAGCCTGAACAGATTTTTTTTTTTCAAAGAAGACATTCATGTGGACAACAGGCAAATGAAGAAGTGCTCAACATCATCAGGGAAATGCAAATCAAAACACAATGAGATACCACCTCAGTCCTATCAGATGGCCATTATTAAAGTCTACAAAGAAGAGTGTTGGCAAGGATATGCAGAAAAGGGAAACCTAGCAAACTGTTGGTGAGAATATAAATTGGTACAGCCACTATGGAAGTAGGATGGAGGTTTCTCAAAAAACTGAAAATAGAACTACCATATGATCCAGCAATTCCACTCTTGGATGCATGTTCTTAAAAGTGAAAACCATGGACTACTCTGGTGGTCCAGTGGTTAAAAGTCTATGCTCTCACTGCAGAGGGTGCAGGTTTCAATCCCTGCTCAGGGAACTAAGGTCTCACTTGCCACATAGTATGGCCAAAGAAAAGAAAAGCAAGGTAAAAAATAAAATATATATTAAAAATAAAACCCTTAGTTTAGAAATATACCCTGATGTTCATAGCCACATTATCTATAATAGCCAATATATGGCAGCAACCTAAGTGTTCATCAGCAGATGATGGATTAAAAAAGAGTTGAGCTATATATGTGTACATATATACACATATATGTACACATACATAAAAACAAACACATGATGTAATTTTATTCATCCACAAAAATAATATATATATAAATATATGCACACACACACACAATGCAATTTAACTCATCCATAAAAAAGAATAAAATTATGCAATTTGCATTATTGTGGACAGACCTAAAGAATATTATGGTTAGTGAAATAAATCAGAGAAAGATACATAGTGTATGATATCACTGACATGTGGAACTTAAAAAAATAAAATGAATATATATAACAAAATGTAAATAGGCTCCCAGATATAGAAAACAAACTAAGATACAGAAACTAATATGTGTAAAATGGATGTGACAAGGATGTATTATATAGCACAAGGAATTATAGCCAATATTATGTGATAACTTTAGATGGGCTATTTTGTGTTAAAATGTTAAATCACCATGTTGTCCACCTGAAACTAATATAATATTGTAAATCAACTATACTTCAATGAAAAAAAGATTTAAGCTTTGTGAAATAGGTCAGTTAGTTTATTTTACTGTAGATCCACAGGAATAGTTGTTTTTAATTAGGACTTCCTGCTAAAGAAACTTTTTAAGCTGAAATATGATTGAGTTAGGGAGAAGCATCAATGAGTGATGCTGGGAAAACTGGATAGCTACATTTAAAAGAATGAAATTAGAACACTTCCTATTACCATCTACTAAAATAAACTCAAAATAGATAAAGACCTAAATGTAAGGCCAGAAACTATAAAAGTCATAGAGGAAAACATAGGCAGAACACTGTTGGACATAAATTGCAGCAAGATCTTTGACGCATCACCTAGAGTATGGAAATGGAACCATTAAGTAAAGAAATAGGATTTAATTAAAATTAAAAGCTTTTGCACAGCAAAGTAAAACTATAAATAAACTGGAAATGCATCCCTCAGAATAGGAGTAAATAATTGCAAATGAAGAACTGACAAAGGATTAATCTCCAAAATATACAAGCAGGTCAAATAGCGCAATATCAGAAAAACAAACAACCTATTCAAAAAATGAATGAAAAACAGACATTTCTCCAGAAAAAATCACACAGATGGCCAACAAACACATGAAAAGATTCTCAACATAGTTCATTATTGGAGAAATGCTATTGAAACCTACAATGAAGTATCACTTTACACTGGTCAGAGTGGCCATCATCAAAATATCTACAAACAATAAACGCTGCAGAGGATGTGAAGAAAAGGGAGCCCTCCTGTACTGTTGGCTGGAGTATAAATTGATACAGCCACTATGGAGAGCAGTATGGAGATTCCTTAAAAACTAGAAATAAAACTACTGCATGACCCAGCAACTCCACTTCTAGGAATATACTCTGAGAAAATCATAACTCAAGAAGACACATGTATCCCAATGTTCATTTCAGTACTATTTACAATAGGACATAGATGGAACCCAGCTGTCTATCAATAGATGAACAGATAAAGAAGATGTGGTACATATACACAATGGAATATTACTCAGCCATAAAAAGAGAGAAATCTGAGTCATTGAAATGAGGTAGATGAACCAAGAACCTATTGTAGAGTGAAGTAATTCAGAAAGAGAAAGACAAATATCACACATATATGAAATCTAGAAAAATGGTACAGATGAACCTATTTGTAGGGCAGGAATAGAGATGCAGACACAGAGAAGGACTTGTGGGGACAAATGGGGAAGTAGAGGGTAGGGAGAATTGAGAGAAAGCATTGAAATATAAACATTACCATGTGTAAAAGAGATAACTAGTGGGAAGTTGCTGTATAACATAGGGAACTCAGCCCAATGCTCAGTGATGGCCTGAGGGATGGGATGGTGGGGGAAGGAGAGGATATGTGTATACTTATGGCTGATTCAAGTTGTTGTATGGCAGAAACCAGCACATTGTTATAATACAATTATCCTCTAATTAAAAATAAATTTTAAAAAGACACAGCAAACCAATATGCACCTGTATGTAAATGAAATAAAATTTCACAAAAGTATAGTGTATGAGATGCATGCTGATATTTTTTATGTAACTGTATAATTTTTTTTCACAAAAACAATAACTTGATTCCTTGTTCATTAGTGAGTCTTGACTTACAGTGAATATGTTGATAATTATTTGTACATTTTTCATATGTGTGCTAATAGGCAGCATTCTCTTGCCTGGACCTCTAGCCCAACTTGCTTCTATCAAATATAGTTGAAATATTTCTAATCTACAAATTAACAACACCTGTCATATGTGTTTGCAAAAGCTACAGAAGTCATAACACTTTGTCTCAGAGCTGACTGCTCTTTCTGAGTGTTGGGAATAAATTATCATTCATTAGTGCATTTTGAGTGGTCTCTGAGGTTGTTAAAACTTTTCTCACCTTGTAGTTTAAGGGAACTGGAATTAAAGGCTCTACTGCTCTTCAGAATTTGACCTTAGTATAAAAATAACGTAATTTTAAGACCCAAAGGATATACTTTCTTACCTCCCAGAGTCCCTTGCAAACCATGAGTTTTGGCTTCTAAATGCCTCAAAGCATTTTATATACTTTGTATATTTTCAGTGTGACGGATTAGAAAGGGATCAGGTCCTCTGTTTCTAGATTTTTATGTGGACACAATGAGGTGATATCCTTTCTAAAATCTTTGGAATATCTGATTTAGTAATGAGTATCTGGAATCTGGGAGACTATGAAAAATCTGCCCTATTTTTCCAGACCAACATCATTCCCTTGTGCAAAACAATTCTTGTTATAGCAAAGTGGGTGAAAAAAAAACTAATTAAAGTCACTAATACTTTCTAAGTGTTTGGGGAGTTTTAGTCAAAGATTCACTGATATTCTAATATTTTTTTTCCTGTTCTTCTGTGATATCAAACATTTACAGCTAGTGTTGCTGACACTTTATCTTACACACATATTAATGAAGATCCAAAAAAGTGCAGAGTGGAAAGATAAATTCATCTATATAGGAAAATTAAAGGACATTTAACTGGAGAGGGGAATTCTAGCAGCCCAAATAAATTAAGATCCTGCTGAGAGGTGACTGGTGAAAGCCATAATTGGTAGCTGATGGATTTTTAAATACAGTGTTACTTAATATTCACTTTTTTATTGTTTCTTGTGCTGCATGGTAATCAAGTTCTTTATCTTAAAATGTTCAGTCAAATGCTTTGCATTGTGTTCTTTTTGGGGAAAAAATGAATATTGATTACTTTCTACAAATAGTTGCTACAGAATAGAAAAAAGAAAAAAAATGATGGAGGTCAAATATTAGTGAGAACTAGAAACTCAGAGTGAAAGTAGCCATTAAAATGCAATATTGGAATATTATGCAAAAATTTTCATTAGAAGGCAGGATGAGGAGCTCAATCCAGTCTATTTCAGCTAAAATGTTCAGGAAAACACTATTTTATATCTGGATTAGTATATATCTATTTTACCAATGACTTATACTTCAGTCTTGTATGTGGCTTGCCAAATAGCAAATATAAAATTAGAAAATAAATACCATCAAAATTCCATAATCACTTTCTGCTTCTGCCCTAGCCACCAAAAACATCTTGGGTCAATGCATTCTGTTCTTTTCTGCTCAGTGTCAAAATGGTTATGCCAATGTTCTAACTCTTTCTTGTCCCTGGAGCTTTCCAATAATAATTGCCTCTATAACCTAAAACGATTGGGAATGGAGACTGGATTAGGGTGGCAGCCAAGGAAAGATGAGATGCCAACAATATCGAGATGGGAAACAAACAAACAAACAAATCCTAAGAGCATCCTTAGAATACTGGATTCCTCAGATATTATTTTGACTCCAAATAAGCCAGGACCTTCCCTGAAAATCACTAGTTAGATTTGCTGGGTACTGGGAATCAAAATTTTACACAAAATTTAGAGAATCTATTTCACAAATTACATGGCAATCACTAGAGTGTGAAAAAAAAAGACAATATTTAACCATCTCCTATCCCTAGATCTGTGATGTACAATTAGAGTTGTCAGAATAAAATCCATATTCAGAAGCACTTGTTCTGCAATTTAATGTTTCAAGTCCAGATCCCTCTCAGATGTTCAAGCATACATTTTTCATAGACAAACATGAGTTTGATATTTTTTCCTGTAGCTTTGAAAATATTTACTATGTTCTTCAAGTATTATTATACTTCTCTTGTTGGTTTGTTTTGAACACAAGTATACCATTAGAATCAGGGCTGTTTTAAATTCCAGATGATGAGCCTGAAACAGAGGCAATGCCTCTGTTTTATAGGATGCTCTGTGGTCTGTTATTCTAGAATGCACTGGCTTGCAAATATATAGCCTCATATATATATAGCCATCTATTTTGCACATACGCAGGAAAATTGGCTCCATATACCTTTTTAATTTTTGGCTAACTCAATTTACTGTAAAGGAGCAAAGGTTTTTAGAAAAGCATTCAGTTTTGTATTTTTACTGCAGATACAAATTTCAGTTGTAGTTATTTTTCTGAAGCTATTTTGCCATTGCCAATAACATCGTCTTAATAGTGGGTTGCCAAAAAATATTTCTATTCTATTGTTTAATTTACTTATGGGAAATGATGCTCAGTATTACTTATTTTCTTGATTGTGTACATATTGACTCAAACCAGAACAACAAATTACAATGAAACTCAAAAAAATATCATGGGTTGCAAGTTCAACAATATTAACTTTGCTTATTGGCCCTCTGTGGTAGTAGTTTGCTTGTTGGCACCTTTGTGAAATAGTATCTACCTCAGTGAGGGAAATTTATATGTGCATACATCTATAGGACCACTGAGTAAATTATATTAAGTACTTTAGTTCACAGATGCCATAATCCTTCATATATGCCTTTATTCGTTTATTAGAATAGACTCGAGATAGATTAGCCCAATATTTTTATTCCTGCACTATAGGTAATAGGACTGAGGTACATATTAAATTACTGGGTACAATTTGTCTAGCTAGTCACCAACAGAAATGATATTAGAATTTAATGATGTTTAGATGAGTAATGAAATATGTAAATAAAATGTTGAGAAACATTCTTATTCAAGGACTCAAGTATAGTATGGAGCATTTTCCAGAAGAAGTGGAATAAAGAAGAGCAAAGGTAATGGGACAATGCACTGTGAAATTTGGGTAAAAAGAAAGTGAAAAACCAATTTTCAAAGAAAAACATACTATAATGATCATCCTAGTCTTTCTCTATGCATTGCCTCCAAATATCATTGCTCACCTCTTGTCTTGACCTAACACATTTCAGGAACAGAGTCAAAAACTTTGTATGATGCTTTTCTTTAGTCTTTTATTGTAAATCAATATCTTCACTAAATTTTTCCATGAAATTTTCACAAGACAATCAGGCATATTTTCTTGTAGAATATTTTTTTTTTCTGTAATTATTTCCTTGTGGTATCTTTCATTGTGCTCCATTATTTCCTGTGCCCTCTATTACTGGAAGATAGGTCTACAAGCTAGATTAGATTCAGATTAACTTTTTTTTTTTTTTGCAAAAGACTATTTCATAAGTTGTAGCATACACTTCATAATTCATCTCGTTAATGAGCACATAATTCCGGAGTTTCCCTGGTGGCTCAAATGGTTAAGAATCTGCTGCAATGCAGGAGACCCAGATTTCATCCCTGGAGAAGGAAATGCTACCTACTCCAGTATTCTGGCCTGGAGAATTCCATGGACAGAGGAGCCTGAGGGACTACAGTACCTGGGGTTGCAAAGAGTCTGACACAACTGAGTGATTAACGTTTATTTTTAATTGGAGGATACTTGCTTTACAAGATTGTGTTGGTTTATGCCATTTATCATGAAAATTTTCTGGAATTTAGTTATTATTAATTTTTATTTTATATTGGAGGAGAGTTGATTTACAATGTGTTAATTTCAGATGTACAGCAAATTGATTCGTTATATCTATATATATAGTCTCTTTTATATTCTTTTCCCATGTAAGTTGTTAAGAGTATTGAGTAGAGTTCCCTATGGTTTACAATAGGTCCTAGTTGATTATTTATTTTATATGTAACAGTAAATATATATATGTCGGGAGCCAGAGTGAGGAATCCCACTTGTGACAGGGTCACGTGGCAAACTCAGATGGCAGGGCAATTTGAGTCATCGGATTTCTCCCTGGTTTTTCCTGAACACGTACCCCCAAAACTAAGAATCTGTTTTCCCATTATTTTCTGACTTTCTCTGGAAGAAGTTAATTCAGGGCTTTGGCCTTCTGCATTTGAAAGGAGTATTTCAGCCCAACCTCCCTTTGATAATGCTCTAGCCTGCCTAACAAGTTCCCCTGACCTTCTACAAGCTTGTGAATTGCTCACAACTTCCCAACTGTGAGGGGCACAAAAGCCTTAAAGTATCTTAAAGTTTCAGAGCCTTTTCAAATTTATATTGGTGACAGGATTTCACAGTTAACTCAATGATTGCTGCCAGACCTCCTCATTTTTTATCTATCAGGCATCCGGGGAAGATGCAATCAATGTAAATGGAATATGGAAAAGGATATATAGTAGTTTTGATGCTAGCAATACTAAACTTTTGAGTAAATTACTTTTTCTTTTGCTATAAATCACTGTACTTCCTTTTATTACAAATTGCTGTATTTTTATTTAGTGTTTCTGAGAGTGGCATTCAGACTTTGGAAAGATTAACACAAATGAGCCTTCTGGTTAACAAAACCTCATCAGAAGAGAGCCATAGAAATGTTAACAGGCCTCTTGGCCAGAAGATAATGTAAACCACCTGGACTTTTGTAATGGGAGGATATGCAAAAAAGAAAGCCTTGTCTCAATGAAGGTCAAGACTGCTGCCCCTGCTTAACTCTGCATATTCCATTATGTACAACTTGGGGTATATAAGCTGATTTTGAAAAATAAACTTCCCTTTTCCCTTTTGGAGTCTTGCACCTATGACGCTGGGCTTACCCATGTCGTTCTTTTCTTTTTCTCCCCCTTTTCAGCTGAATTCCCATCTGGGGCGTAGAGGCTCGCCATGTCTACTTACCTGTCCCAGCTGCTAAGATCCGTAAGAGAGAGAGCCCAGGGTGGGGCACTGTCCGATATTCAAACGGACGCCGGTGGCCTAACGTAGATGGTGCAAACCTCTTGTCTCGAGGCTTTATTGGTTTCCCACATAAACCAAGTTATTCAGCCTTCTTTTTTCCATCTAATTTTCCTACTATACTATTTCTTCCTAATCTATTCTTATATTTCTAAATAAGTAAGTTTTTCCTCGCCGACGCCGTCCCCTCTTCGAATCACCCTGGATCCACCGGGGCTGGACTCCGGCATATATATGCCAATCCAAAGCTCCTAATTTATCCTTTTCCCCTACCTTTCCATTTGCTAACTACAAATTTTCTAAGTCTGTTTCTGTTTTGGAAATAAGTTAATATGTATCATTTTTTAGATTCCACACATAAGTGATAAATAATATTTGTCTTTCTCTGTGAAATTTAGCTCAAGTCTATTCCTTTTGAAGGTTGTGATTATTTTTCTGTGAGTTTCGCTGGGCCTTTTTATTCTTTGTTTCATTTTCATGCTCTTGGCTCCATTATTTTGTGTGCATCTGGTTGCACTATTCTTGACAATTCAGTAGTTTCATCATAAATTATGAGTTGATTGTATTTTTTTTCCTTAATGTCCTCAACCTTTGCTTATTTGCAGTTTGTAATCTTCCTATTTTTGTTTGTTTCTATTTTCAATATTTAAATGTTTGATTTGCAACTACAAATGCTTTTTATAATTATATAAATTGCTGTAGGAGAATCCTGTTATAGTTTTCTTCTGTTTTGCTAATTTTGTTTTTGGAATTTTTTGGTTTGCTAAAATTTTAATTTTTATATCCTCCTTTCTTCTTAACATAACTTTATATGTGTTTGTTTTACCAGGTTATGTTTGTGTTTGATGTTTTCCCTTGAATTCCAGGAAATACTCTGGTATATTTATCACGTGTTTCTCCTTTTTCTTCATGCAAGCTTAAAGTGGTTTCTGATTGTTGACTCGGTTGGAGATCTAATTCAAGTACAATTCTTCATTTTGATCCTTGTGCTTTCTGGCCTTTTCCTCTTTTTAATGGAGAGAACACCTACTCTGCAACTTTCCATTTGACTTTTGTTTGCCAGCTACAATGTTTCTTTCCTGCTCCTGTGTTTCAACAATGTCCTTCCTCTTCAGTTCAGTTCAGTCGTTCAGTCCTGTCTAACTCTTTGTGACCCGATGAAACACAGCACACCAGGCCTCCCTGTTCATCACCAACTCCCGGGGTTCACTCAGACTCACGTCCATCGAGTCCGTGATGCCATCCAGCCATCTCATCCTCAGTCGTCCCCTTCTCCTCCTGCTCCCAATCCCTCCCAGCATCAGAGTCTTTTCCAATGAGTCAACTCTTCGCATCAGGTGGCCAAAGTACTGTAGCTTCAGCTTTAGCATCATTCCTTCCAAAGAAATCCCAGGTTTGATCTCCTTCAGAATGGACTGGTTGGATCTCCTTGCAGTCCAAGGGACTCTCAAGAGTCTTCTCCAACACCACAGTTCAAAAGCATCAGTTCTTCAGTGCTCAGCCTTCCTCACAGTCCAACTCTCACATCCATACATGACCACTGGAAAAACCATAGCCTTGACTAGACGGACCTTTGTTGGCAAAGTAATATCTCTGCTTTAAATATGTTATCTAGGTTGGTCATAACTTTTCTTCTAAGGAGTAAGCATCTTTTAATTTCATGGGTGTAATCACCATCTGCAGTGATTTTAGAGCCCCCCAAAATAAAGTCTCACACTGTTTGCATAGTTTCCCCATCTATTTCCCATGAAGTGATGGGACCAGAAGCCATGATCATTTTCTGAATGTTGAGCTTTAAGCCAACTTTTTCACTCTCCTCTTTCACTTTCTTCAAGAGGCTTTTTAGTTCCTCTTGACTTTCTGCCATAAGGGTGGTGTCATCTGCATATCTGAGGTTATTGATATGTCTCCCAGCAATCTTGATTCCAATTTGTGCTTCCTCCAGTCCAGTGTTTCTCATGATGTACTCTGCATAGAAGTTAAATGAGCAGAGTGACAATATACAGCCTTGACGTACTCCTTTTCCTATTTGGAACCATTCTGTTGTTCCATGTCTAGTTCTAACTGTTGCTTCCTGACCTGCATACAGATTTCTAAATTAACACCTCATTATTGCAACTGCTAATGTTACTTTCAGGGACTTTTCTGCTATTTATTTCCCCCTGAAATGTTACTCTGCCACTTCTTCACTGCTTTAAAGCAGCTCTGTTGAAATGGAGGGAAAAACCTTTCATTCTACTAAACACATTTCTTTGAAATACTCTCTTTCATATTGAACCGAAGGAAGAGTTCAAGCCTTGTGCTTGAACTTGTACAGATGTTAAATAAATTGACTATTATATGAATACAACTCTTTCAATTTATACTTACATTTTCCTCAGTGGGATTCTACTAACCTTTCATGCTACCCTTTTTTCTTAAATACTGCTTCTTTTCCTGCCAAAATTTTTCTCCTCCCTTTCAGTTCATCTACTCTGTATACATGAAGCATATGACTTTGAAGTTCCCCCTCTATTTTCACATATCTGTGAAGTAGTGAACACAGGTGTAATCATTCCCTCATGATAACTGAGGGAAGTGAAAGTTAGTAAATGACTCATTAATTATCACTGATCTAGGATCAGAAATGTAACAAAAATTCATATCTTCTAAGTCTCACTATGGAAATTTTCTACTATACCAAGCTGATTTGCCCAATTAGTGACAGTGTTGTACAGCTAGTGTTTAAACCCTGGACATACCTAGGTTCTCTTCCTGACTCCACCATTCTCAAGTTGACTCATTATTACTCAATGATGTCTCAATTTCCTCATCTAAAATATAATAATATTATTTAACTTAAATATTAATTGAAATACATTAGTTTGAGAGTAAAAAAACTCCTGGAATTCTGATGTTTTTACCTAAGTGATAGCAAATGGTATGCTCTAAACATTCTTATGTGTTAGGTGTTTTTATCAAATGATCTTGGGTCACTGCTGAATAAGAGTGTGCTAATGCTAACAACTTTAAAGAAGATTTTCATTTTTACATAAAGATACTGGACAAAGTGTTATAAAATAGCATTCATTTATATATATTATTATTATATATACCTCATTCTTTTCATTTAAGGCACCATCTTCATCTTTTATTCTTTAATTGAAATATGATCTGTGATAATATGAATATGCATAGTGCTTTTAATATTTCAAGCGTATTTAAAGGCATTTTGAGTTTACAATACATGATGGGTTTTACAATTTTAAATATAATCTACATTGAATATGGAGCATGTCTACCTGTATTAGGAGCCAGATCAGCATACCTTTCTGTAGAAGATGTGGGGGGCAAGGGGACATGGGCTCTATCATGATATTTTTAGAGCCAAAACTGCCACTGACTATATTTAAAAGGATGGTACTGACTGTTTACATGCTAACTGGGCAGCCAACAAGATTTTCCTCACAGGTCATTATCTGTAGGCCCCTGGAGAGAGAAGAAAGTTTCCATATATTTGGATGGAACAGGATAAAGACAGTAACGTGTGTGGATTCTGAAGCTGATGAGGGGTGCAGGTATGAGAGTAGCTGGGAACTTAGTGGCACTTTAGACAGGGAATGCACTAATGAACAGGTACATGTAAGGGGCATCTGATGTCAGTGAAATACATCCATACTTTTGGTAATGGAACAGGGTGAAGGTAAAGGAGCATGTGCATGGCATGAAGCTTTTTGAAATCAGAATAAACTTGCCTATTTAAGGAATTTGCTTGTATTCATCTAGAGTATGTAGCTAACATATTCAAGGCTGTTAGTTTTATTGGGCTGTTGGAAGCATTATCTATACAACTCTTGAAAATCCATAAGTTTGGTTTCAAGATGTAATAATGATTTTATATTGTAGCAAATCTATAAAATTATATATTAGAAAAATCATTTTATTTTGTAACTGACCTGTAAAATTATATTTTACTTGCAAGGTTATATACTATATAAAAAGGAGAAAATCAAATGAATTTTATAGATATGAGCACATATTTTATAAATGGTTTAATGGTTTTTTTTCTTTCCCATTTACCATACTTACATTTGGAAAGGAGACCTATATCAGTGAATATGATAACAACAGATCTTTTCTATTGGCATTTTTATCTCTTTTTCTTTATTAGAATAATGTGAACATCAGTTTAAAATGTTTTTAATTTCATACAAACAAAGCAATCACTATTTGTAGAAATAATTACAGAGACCAAATACTTAAAACATATCTGTGATAATAAGTGTTTGAAAATATTGGTAAAACTTTGTTATAAGGGAAAAAGAAAGCATAGAAGAAGAAAAAAATTCTTCTTTTTTAATTCTATAAATTATGGAGCAATAGGATTCTTTGACATGTTAATTATACCTCTATGTTTCAGCATCAAGTTTCCCAGTAATTTGTTAAGTATTATCTTAATCAATTCAATCAGCTATAGTGCCAGGGTTTGATTTGATTACTCTCACCAATGAGTTTCTGAAACTAATAAAACAATAAGGAAAGGAATGAATAATATTAAGTTTATAAAATATTAAAATGATACCAAGTCAAAATCCACATAACTTTTCAAGAACATATTTCAAACATATCATTAAAAAGTATGTGTTAGTTGCTTAGTCATGTCCATAGGATTCTCCATGCAATAATCTAAAATGGGTTGTCATTCCCTGCTCCAGGGGTTTTTCCTGACCCAGGGATTGAACCTGGGTCTTCTGCATTTTAGGCAGATTCTTTACTGTCTGAGCTACCTGTGAAGCCCCATGATGAAAATAGGAAGGTCCATGTATTTATGTATATATGAAACATATTTATAAAAACACATATATACATATATTATCCTCTAAATTAGAAACCCTATGTTTTGTTCTAGATTGTGTCAAAAAATAAAACCGTCATAGGACTAGTCTACTCTAACCAAATTCCTCCTTTATAATCCAGAAGAATTTAATTTAGATATAATAGCACCTTTGAAACAAGTAACAAATATCTTCAGTAAATTATGATAATCCTAAAAGGACTCAGTGTGACATAAGTATGTTTACATTAGAAAATGAAAATAATACAGCAGGAAACCTATTTAGAAATAAGTTTAAAAAAATAGTCTGGAGGACTGCACAGACACAGCATTGATATGCAAACTAGACTTTAAGAAATGCTGCTTTCCTGGGAAACTGCTGAGGACTGGCAGGAAAACTATTGTAGAACTGTCAAGAAGAGATGTTTCAAGAATAGTATAACAAGGATTCTTGAGAATGTTACCTATAGGATAATCTCTACTGAGCATTCTGTAGAGATAAAAATGTGGGGTGGAATGACCTGTAAGGAGGTCATTATAAATGGTTTGATGGTTTTTTCTCTTTCCCATTTACCATAGTTACATTTGGAAAGGAGAACTGTATCAGTGAATATGATAACAAGGCTATTCCTTTAAAGTCAGTGATGCTCGAGTTACAAAGACCCCAGGAGAAAGGATGTGTTTCACATTTTCTAGATTTCTGTAAGAACTGGATGAGCTATCACGCATAAAGAGTTTAAGACAGTGCTATTATAGTGAAATACTCAGTAAATGTTAGGTCTTATCTCTTCTTATTATTTGACTATTGCTTAGTATAGTGCCTTATGCACAACAGCTTTTCAATTGAGTAGTTGATTAATAAACAAGAAACCTAATGATAATATTTCACTTGATCGGTTCAGGAAGAGAGTTTGCTGCTAATTGTGAACAGAACTTTGCTAATATAATGAATCTGAATATACACAGCAAAGTTCTAAAAAACTGAAAATGAAAGTTGCTTAATCATACCCAACTCTTTGCAACCCCATGCACTGTAGCCTGTCAAGCTCCTCTGTCCATGGAATTCTCCAGGCAAGAAAACTGGAGAAGGTAGTTGTTCCCTTCTCCAGAGCACCTTCCCAATTCAGGAATTGAACCCATGTGTCTGGGCTTCCCTGGTGGCTCAGCTGGTAAAGAATCTGCCCACAATTCAGGAGACCTGGGTTCAGTCCCTGAGTTGGGAAGATCCCCTGGACAAGGGAAATTCTACCCACTCCAGTATTCCAGCCTGGAGAATTCCATGGACTGTATAGTCCATGGGGTCGCAAAGGGTCAGACACAACTGAGCAACTTCCACTCTGGCACTGCAGGTAGATTCTTTATCATCTGAGCCACCCAAGTTGTGTTTTAGTCAGATTTTTTTTTTTAATGAATTCCATCATGTACTTTTCTTCATTCTATTAGAAGAACACAAGGAATCTGAAGTTATATGTGGTTATTAACTAGTAATTAGTGATTACTAACCTAGACAGCGTATTAAAACCAGAAACATCACTTTGCTGACAAAAGTCAATATAGTCCAAGCTGTACTTTTTCAAGTAGTCACGTATAGATGTGATAGTTGGACCATAAAAAAAGCTGAGTACCAAAGAATTGAAGCTTTGGAACTGTGGTACTGGAGAAGACTCTTGAGAGTCTCTTGGACAGCAAGGAGATCCAACCAGTCAGTCCTGCAGGAAATCAACCCTGAATATTCATTGGAAGGGCTGATGTTGAAGCTGAAGCTCCAATACTTTGACCACCTGATGTGAAGAACCAACTCACTGGAAAAGACCCTGATGCTGGGAAAGATTGATGAGAGGAGGAAAAGAGGGCAGCAGAGGATGAGATGGTGGGATGGCATCACTGACTCAATGGCCTGAGTTTGAGCACACTCTGGGAGATAGTGAAGGGCACGGAAGCCTGGTGCAGTCCATGGGCTCCCAGAGCCCGACATGACTTAGTGACTGAATAGAAACGACAGTAGCTTTATGAATCTATTCAATGCAGTTATTCCATAAAGTAGTAAAATCACCTCTGCAGTGCTTAAATTTACTAAAGAGAAGTCATTAATTAAAGATGACATGTACTGAATCATTCTTTAAATTTAAGAATCACTTTTGTATTTAGGCATTTATCCTGTAAAGTAGCAGTTTAAATTTGGGGAGATATATAAATTTATTTTTCTGATGGCTGGTCACAGCTGTGTTTCCAAACTGACCCATTGATCAGTTGTGTAGGGTCTTTAAACATTGGATTTATGTAATGAATTTCCCTTACTCTGACTCTAAACTCATCAATAACTTTCTTGATAATAATATTGGCTTCCTTTATAGTTGTTGTTTAGTTGCTAAGTTGTGTCTATTTTGTGACTCCATGGACTGTAGCCCACCAGGCTTCTCTGTCCATGGAATTTCCCAGGCAAGAATATGGGAATGGGTTGGCATTTCCTTCTCCAGAGATTCTTCCTGACCCAAGGATCGAACCCAGGTCTCCTGCATTGCAGGTGAAGTCTTTACCATTGAGCCACCAAAGTGTGTTTGTTGCTCAGTCATGTCCTACTCTTTGCGACCCCATGGACTGTAGCCTGCCAGGCTCCTCTGCCCATGGAACTCTCCAGGCAAGAATACTGGAGTGGGCTGCTGTTTCCTTCTCCAAGAGAGCCACCAAGGAAGCCCATTATAAAGGGAAGTTCTTTATAGTTAGTCCTGAGAGAGAACTGGGTAACCAGTGGTAACATGGGTATTTCTCAAGGTAAACTAATGAATTGGCATTCTCCTATTTATTCAATATGTCTGAGTAAGTAGTGTAAATATTTAGTTCAAGAGCTATGAAAACTGAAGCACACATTACACTTATTTAAAAGGCAGAGGTTAGGCATTACACCAACAGAGTCACTTGTTTAGCCATTGTTTTATAATGAGTCTTCAGGTGCCAATGCTTGCTGACATTTTTAGTCTCATCCATATGAACCTAATGTAGCCACTGGATGAGGTAAATTTGAACCTTAGAAAACTGGATAAATGATGGTGCTATTGGCATCTTACATATTCTAATTGCTTCATGGATGGCCAGTTTTTGAAAGTCTAGTCTTTAGAATAGGAAAAATTCTTAACAATAAAATGAAAATAAAGTTCTGTTTAACAGCAAAGTACTCAATTTATAACTATTTACCATCAAGGTTATATATTTAAATTTTTGTTAAATAGTGGTCAATAGAATTTTTCAGCAAGGGAAAAGGCGAAGCACAGCATTAAAAAGAAACCACACTGTATATTTCTTTAGGTTTTTGCAAGTTGGAAAGACATTGCCCAGTTGTCTTAGGTTGTTTTTTTTTTTTTTTTTCCCTGCCTTTCTCTCTTTTTTTCCCCTTCTTTATTCTCTTTGCTTTTTGTCTTATCTTTATGTTAAATTGCTAAAAACAAAGATAAGACAGCTTCTTTCATTATTTTAACTCAATATTTTGCTGCTTGGATAGATGTTCAGTTTTTTCTTCCTTTTGAAATACTTTTATTGGCATTGTCGTTCCTCTCTGGTAATGGAGAAATATGGGGGAGTATAAACAAAAGTGCAGTAAAACTTAGGGCTGTAATAAAACTGAAAAGAAAGGAATCCAAGGAAGATTCTACTGATACACAATGTATTACAAAGATTGTGTCTCATGCAGCAGAGAGTTAGATTTTACAGTGATACAAACATAAAAAAAAAAAAAAAAACAGAAAAATCTTTTCTGTTTTCCATAACTGAGCTTATCTATAATGGCCCCAGATTTTATAAACCTTGTAATAGTAAATATAAACAACAAAAAAAATGTAGTAAGTAAACTTATCCATTTAAATTATCCCAGTCTTCTCTAGTTTAACATGATCTTTTAAAGGTAAACCCAGTTTCTTTTAGATAAATGACCAAGCTTTCTCCATTCATCACCTCCACCATAACCATCTCCTTCCCAATATGCACACATCCTGGACCCACCTTGTTGTTGTGCTCCTCACTTGTGTTGAGGTGTTGAGCACCTCAGTTGCTCAGTCATGTTCGACTCTTAGTCACCCCTCGGACCACAGCACACCAGTCTCCCTGTCCTTCACTATCTCCCAGAGTTTGCTAAAACTCTTGCCCATTGCGTTGGTAATGCCATCCAACCATCTTATCTCTGTCACCCCCTTCCCCTCCTGCCTTCAATGGTTCCCAGAATCAGGGTCTTTTCCAATGAATCAGTTCTTTGCATCAGGTGGTCAAACAATTGGAACTTCAGCTTCAGCACCAGTCCTTCCAATGAATATTCAGTTGATTTCCTTTGGGATGGACTGGTTTGATCTCCTTGCTGTCCAAGGGACTCTCAAGAGTATTTTACAGCATTAAGATTGAAAGTATAAATTCTTTGGCACTCAACCTTCTTTATGGTCCAGCTTTCACACCCCAACATGACTACTGGTAAAACAGTAGCTTTGACTATATGGACCTTTGTCAGCAAAATAATGTTTCTGCTTTTTAATATGCTGTGAGGTTCATTATGGAGAAGGCAATGGCACCCCCACTCCAGTACTCTTGCCTGGAAAATCCCATGGACAGAGGAGCCTGGTGGGCTGCAGTCCATGGGGTCGCTGAGGGTCGGACATGACTGAGCGACTTCACTTTCACTTTTCACTTTCATGCATTGTGGAGGGAAATGGCAACCCACTCCAGTGTTCTTGTCTAGAGAATCCCAGGGACAGGGGAGCCTGGTAGGCTGCCATCTATGGGGTTGCACAGAGTCGGACACGACTGAAGTGACTTAGCAGCAGCAGCAGCAGAGGTTCATCATAGCTTTTCTTCCAAGGAGCAAACATCTTTTAATTCCATGGCTTCAGCCCCCATCTGTAGTGATTTTGGAGTCCAGGGAAATTAAGTATATCACTGTTTCCATTTTTTTCATGTCTATTTTGCCATGAAGTGATGGGACCAATGCCATGATCTTAGTTTTTTGAATGTGGAGGTTTAAGCCAGCTTCTTCACTCTCCTCCTTTATCTTCATCAAGAAGTTCTTTAGTTCCTCTTTCTTTCTCACATTAGGGTGGTGTAATCTGCATATCTGAGGTTATTGATATTTCTCCTGGCAATCTTGATTTCAGTTTGTGCTTAATCCAGATTGATATTTCGCATGACATTCCCTACATATAAGTTAAGTAAGCAGGATGATAATATACAGCCTTAATAAACTCCTTTCCCAATTTTGAATCAGTCTCACTTATGCTGTATCAATAACTTTTTTCCCTCATTAATGTAAGGACACAAGGGAAGCTCATATTGCAACCTGAGCAAGGAAAATACGGGTTTCTATTGATATTTGTGCTGATTTCTAACTAAAGTGTAGACTTGTCTTTATTCAACAACTTTTCTATATTCATGGATTAGCTACTGAAAAGGTATAGTATCAACTGTACTTTTTCATCCTGTAAATCTGGACAAGTTTCTCTGCCTGGCCTTCAGCTGGCTCTACTGATCCTGCGCTTCTCAGTCAAGTCATGTCATTTGCTTTTAACTTCTACTTACTTTGGACTTGCTATCAATTTGCTTCTTAATACAGGAATTAAGAGGCAAACTGATAGCAGTTAATCTGGTGACATAATTCACAGAAACCTTGTGCATCCCACAGTATGCATAGGAGCATTTGGATTTTTATCAATATCACATGCAAGCTGCAATCTTTTTCTTAGCATAAAAACATGATACCACATTTATGCATGTGTGCTAAGTCACTTAAATTGTGTTCAACTCTTTGCAACACTATAGACTGTAGCCCACCAGGCTCCTCTGTTCACAGAACTCTCTAGGCAAGCATTGTGTACTGGGTTTCTGTGCCCACCTCCAGGGGATCTTCCTGATCCAGGGATTGAATGATACTACATTTATCCTCTGCCATAATCACCTCACATGGTCAAGGAACATTAGAGAAAATTAGAGATTTAAATTTTTTGTGTTCACCTTTTCACTCATGTGTGCTATCCATCTTCAAACTCCAAAAACTCTCTATAGACCTTGGCCTGGTTCAGTAGATCACTGATTATTCTCAGAAACATAGGCAGAATTTTCACCCTAGTTTTATCCCCATTGAATATTCCCTTTTGGCTAAACTACCTGCTGTTCAGAAAAAAATTTTCTTGTCACTGTGGAATAGAAGCTCCCTTTATGCCATACCCTTTGCCTTCTGTATTCCAGGGCTGAGAGTAAAGTGTTTTACTCAGACTTCTATGCTTCTCTTTTCTGGGCAAGACAACTCTTTGGAATTTAAATTGTTTTATTCTTAAAAAAGCGTGGCTCTCATAATTGAGTTCTTGCATAAGACTCAAAACATCTGACTTGAATGTCAACCTGAGCAGTGATGCCTTTATCCTAATGTGCAGTTATTCTTTCTATAAAATGATGAGTGGCATTGATACAAAGAATGCTGAGTCATGAAATAACAAGATTTATATAATAGTAAAATATATTGACTTTATATTTCTAATTCACAGTACTTGCTACAATAATTTTACTTACTCTATAGTCATATGCTGGCAGTTTTCCCAGTAACACTTGATATCTAATTATAAGATTTATCATTGGATGAAAAGCATATATTTTTAAATTCTACCCTACCAGGAGCAAATCATTAAACATCTCTGAGCTTTGATTTTGTTATGGATTAAACTAACATAAAATAGTACTGACCTCCTATAACTTTTAGAAAGGTTAAATGAAATAATTTCTGGAATAAACACAGCATACTTCATGCCACATATTTCTAAATTAAAAAGTTACCATTTATACTGGTTAAAAGTATTAATAATGATGATGACAAGGATCATGATGAGAATATGATGATAGTGATTACATAACAATAAACTTATGCCTTCCCTGCCCACCACCACCCCCACCCCGCCCCACAAAAGTTGCATTCAATAAAGTGGCTTAATCAAAGCATGGAGAAAAATCTGTGAATGCTCTAATTTGTGCAAGACTGAAAAATGCAAAATGTAGAGTCATAGCCAACTAATTCTAATTTAATGTAGGAAAGAAAAATATTTCAAATAATGATTAATTTGACAATGTTCACTAAAGTAACCTTAAAATCTAGAAGTTACAATGCATTAGGAACTCTGGACATTTGAAAAAATATTGACAAAGTCTTGTAAAATTTTTACTGATATTTATATTATCTACCTGAGAAACTTCATGCCAACCATAGTTTAATTGCAGCACTATCAAATCTATAGGTAAAACATAGACTCCATGGCAAATATCCCTCATTTTTCAACAAGTTAGAAAAGCAAGTTCAATCTAGAAACACAACAAAAATTCTAGAGTATCTGAAGTAGGCAGAATAACGGCCTCCAAAAGATGTCCCATGTCCTAATCCCTGGAATCTGTTGATATATCACCTTACAAGAGAAATGAATAATTAATCTTGGAGATAGAACTGAGGGTATTCCTTATTTTACTGACAGTAAAATAAGGAGATTATTCTATATTAACTAGGTGAGTCCAATGTAATCACAAGAGGACTTAAGAGAGAGCGAGAAGAAAATGTTAGAATGATGAGATGCAAGATTTCACCTCGTGTTGCTGATATTGAAAATGTACTCTGAACCAAAGAATACAGGAAACTTGTCAAAGTGAGGAGTAGCAATTAAACATATTTTTCTCTTGAGCTTCCAAAGAGGAACACAGCCTTCCCTGGGATAACTTGAGCCCAGTAAGATAATACATACAACTCAATAGCAAAATAAACCCAAACAAACAAAAAAAAGTACACAAAATCAAAAAGGCACAAACACTCAAATTAAAAATTGGCAGAGTACCTGAAGAGACATTTTTCTAATGACAATGTACAAATGGTCAGCAGATATGTAAAAATGTTCTCAGCATCATTAATCATCAGAAGAATGCAAATGAAATCCATGATGAGATGTCACTTCACATCTGTTAAAATGTCTATTATCAGAAAGATAAGATACATTGTGTTGTCCATGAGGTGGAGTAAAGGAAATTTTGTGCATTGTTGGTGTGAATATAAATTTGTATAGCCATTACAGAAAACAGCATGGAGGTTCCTCAAAACTTAACAAAGAACTACCATAGGGTGCAGCAATCCAACAGAAAACATGAGCAAAAAAAATTAGCTACATCATTATTCATCAAAATTAAAACATTTGTGTTTTAGAGGACATCATGAAGAAAGTGGAAATGCAACACAAATTGGAGAAAATATTTGTAAATCATGTATATACAAAGTATACTTGTCTACTAAGTATATGTAAAGAACTCTTGAAGCTCAATAAGACAAATAAAAATAGATCTATTAAAATATACAAAGGAAAAGTAAACATTTCTCCACAGGAAAGTAAATAAAATGATTAAGAAAAAATAAAATATGACTAATAACCTCATAGTAATATTCTCATAATTAGCCATTAAGAATGGCAAGTAAAAACCACAAGAAGATATAACTTCATATGCCCTAGGAATGCTATAATCAAAAAGACAGATTAAAAGCAATATTCTTGAGAGTGTGAAGAACTTAGAACTGTGTATATTGCTATTTGGTGACTGCAGCCATGAAATTAAAAGATGCTACTCCTTGGAAGAAAAGTTATGACCAACCTAGATAGTATATTCAAAAGCAGAGACATTACTTTGCTGACTAAGGTCCGTCTAGTCAAGGCTATGGTTTTTCTTGTGGTCATGTATGGATGTGAGAGTTGGACTGTGAAGAAGGCTGAATGCAGAAGAATTGATGCTTTTGAAGTGTGGTGTTGGAGAAGACTCTTGAGAGTCCCTTGGACTGCAAGGAGATCCAACCAGTCCATTCTGAAGGAGATCAACCCTGGGATTTCTTTGGAAGGAATGATGCTAAAGCTGAAACTCCAGTACCTTGGCCACCTCATGTGAAGAGTTGACTCATTGGAAAAGACCCTGATGCTGGGAGGGATTGGGGGCAGGAGGAGAAAGGGACGACCGAGGATGAGATGGCTGGATGGCATCATGGACTCAATGGACGTGAGTCTGAGTGACTCTGGGAGTTGGTGATGGACAGGGAGGCATGGCGTGCTGCGATTCATGGGATCGCAAAGAGTCGGACACGACTGAGCGACTGAACTGAACTGAACTGAACTGATATTGTTATTAGGAATGCAAAATGGGGCAGACGCTCTAGAAAGCATTTTGAATATTACTAAAAAATTTGCACTTAAGAGTTATCATAGGATTTGGCAATTGCATTCAGATATACAACCAAGGGAAAGGAAGCCATATAACTATACAACTCTTTCATTTTATGATTATACATAATAGCCTCAAATAGAAACAAGTCAAATGTCTATGAACTAAAAATAGATGTAATGTGCTATACCCACACAAGGTAGTATAATATAGCAATAAATATGTGAATATGCATACTACAGTATGAATAAATCTTTAAAACATTATGCTAAGTGAAAGAGACCACTCATAAAAGACCACACAGTGTATGAGTCCACTTACGTGCCATGTGGTGAACAGGCAAGTCTGTAGAGACAGAAAGTATGTTTGAGGTTGCCTTGATATGAAAGAAGTGAGGGAGAATTAGAAATGACTGCTGCTCTTGCCTGGAAAATCCCATAGACAGAGGAGCCTGGTGGGCTGTAGCACATAAGAGCATGCTGTTACTGCTGTTGCTGCTAAGTCGCTTCAGTCATGTCCGACTCTCTGTGACCCCATAGATGGCAGCCTGCCAGGCTCCACCATCCCTGGGATTCTCCAGGCAAGAACAGTGGAGTGGGTTGCCATTTCCTTCTGCAATGCATGAAAGTGAAAAGTGAAAGTGAAGTTATTCAGTCGTGTCCGACTCTGTGAGACCCCCATGGACTGCAGGCCACCAGGCTCCTCCATCCATGGGATTTTCCAGGCAACAGTACTGGAGTGGGGTGCCATTGCCTTCTCCATGGCAATGACTTCTCTGTGGAATGACAGCTAATGGATATGAATTTTCTTTGGGGAATGAAGAAAATATTATAAAATTTTTTATGATGATGGGTGCAGATCTCTGTGAATATACAAAAAATAGTGATTTTTTGGTATCTAACCTGTTGTAAATGTTCTGAGAACATAAAAGGGGTAGTTTCATATCTTTGGGGGTGTGAGGTGTGAGAATAACTTAATTTAATTTTAATTCTAAGTGGCATTAAATAATAGGAGCCTAATTATAGGGGTAGAACTCTATTAGCCTTTGCCCTGCTTCATTCTGTACTCCAAGGCCAAATTTTCCTGTTACTCCAGGTGTTTCTTGACTTCCTACTTTTGCATTCCAGTCCCCTATAATGAAAAGGACATCTTTGTTTGGGGTACCAGTTCTAGAAGGTCTTATAAGTCTTCATATAACCATTCAACTTCAGCTTGTTCAGCATTACTGGTCTGGGCATAGACTTGGATTACTGTGATATTGAATGGTTTGCCTTGGAAATGCACACAGATTATTCTGTCCTTTATGATAGACCCCCATGGACTGCAGGCCACCAGGCTCCTCCATCCATGGGATTTTCCAGGCAACAGTACTGGAGTGGGGTGCCATTGCCTTCTCCATGGCAATGACTTCTCTGTGGAATGACAGCTAATGGATATGAATTTTCTTTGGGGAATGAAGAAAATATTATAAAATTTTTTATGATGATGGGTGCAGATCTCTGTGAATATACTAAAAAATAGTGATTTTTTGGTATCTAACCTGTTGTAAATGTTCTGAGAACATAAAAGGGGTAGTTTCATATCTTTGGGGGTGTGAGGTGTGAGAATAACTTAATTTAATTTTAATTCTAAGTGGCATTAAATAATAGGAGCCTAATTATAGGGGTAGAACTCTATTAGCCTTTGCCCTGCTTCATTCTGTACTCCAAGGCCAAATTTTCCTGTTACTCCAGGTGTTTCTTGACTTCCTACTTTTGCATTCCAGTCCCCTATAATGAAAAGGACATCTTTGTTTGGGGTACCAGTTCTAGAAGGTCTTATAAGTCTTCATATAACCATTCAACTTCAGCTTGTTCAGCATTACTGGTCTGGGCATAGACTTGGATTACTGTGATATTGAATGGTTTGCCTTGGAAATGCACACAGATTATTCTGTCCTTTATGAGGTTGCATCCAAGTACTGCATTTCATACTACTTTTGTTGACCATGATGGCTACTCCGTTTCTCCTAAGGGATTCCTGCTTGCAGTAGTAGATATAATGGTCATCTGATTTATTTTTTTTTAACTTTATTTACAAATCAGTATGAGTATACCTGGCTATTCAGACAGAGTTTTCCTAGTACAATCAGTAATTCTTAATACAGCTATACCCAACAGAACTCTGAAAAAAGCTTCCCTATCCAACAAACCTAGACAAACCACTGATACAGCCCCACCCACAGCAAGGGAACCCCAAAATTAAGAGAATTCCACAAATTCCCAGAATACAGAAAGGTCACGCTAAACACAGCAATAAAACCAAGATGAAGAGACAGAGGAATGCCCAGCAGGTAAAGGAACAGGACAAATGCCCACCTAACCAAGCAAAAGAGGAAGAGATAGGGAATCTACCTGAGAAGGAATTTCGAATAATGATAGTGAAACTGATCCNCTCTGTGTTTTTTTAGTCTTCGAACTTTATTGAGGCTTTCAATGACTAAGTCAAAGATCTCTCTTGGTAAATGTCGTATTGCACTTGAAAATATGTGGGTTATTTTCAGATATATTTTGATACTGATCTCTAACATAATTTGATAGTGATAAGAGAACAGACTGTATGATTCAATACCTTTAGACCATGAAACTTTTGCACTTTGTTTTATGTCCTTGGATATGTTCCAGTGTCTCCTAGTTTATAATCTGTGAGAACTTGAATAGAATTTGTATCCTGTTATTGTGTGAAAATTGTATAATTCATAATTATGTTGAATTGGTTCATAGTGCCTTTCAGGTCAGGTCTACTTTATCCTTCTAATTTTCTGTATATTTATTCTATTAATTTTTGAAAGTTTGATATTGAAACTCCAACTAAACATCTTAATTTATCTTCTTAAAAAGTAATTAGAATATACAATGAAACATGTAGCTTTGTTCTGTATTATCTGTAAATATGCTGTCATACTTTCAGAATTTAAAAAAATGAAAAAGAAAAAATACATATATTATCTGAAATCTGTAACAGTGTTGCTTGGTATAAACTTTGGCTACTTTATTTACCTTTAATTTAATAGAATGTAGCTAATATATTTTTCAGAGTCTTCATAGGGCCTATAAAATAATATCAGAACATATGCTCTGAGAAAATTTGGTCATATGAAGGGGGAATTAAATAGGTGGCAAACTTTCCAGGCATGGTCACCCAGGGTAAAATATCCACAGCCAGATTTATAGAAGTTCAGATGTCAGTAGATAAACCCTGACACTATGATAAGAATTTATTTTTTTTACAGAGGAAAAGAATGGCAATAACAGTTATATTTTTCCCAGAGCACTTTACATTTTTTTTCTGTATCAAAACCCAGTGAGGGAAATTATTATAAATGCTTAAAATGCTTTTTCAGGTGGAAAGCAGCAAAGGCCCATCTTATATCCTAAAATTTGTACTGAAAATTCTCGGGGGCTTTTGTCAAAGTTATACAAAATTGAATTAATATGAATAGGAAATGAGCAGTGTTCTCAAATATCACTGATCCAACTCACATAGTTATAAATCTTGAGTCTGAGTATCTAAGAAGAAACTCTATAAAAACACTTTTTAAAAAAAAATATCAAAAAAAGAAATGTACTATAGAGGCCTTTTGTAACATGGATGTTTCTAGGAGGATATTTCCTCCCATGTGGGAAGAAAAAGGTGGCAACCTGCAGGGCCTGCTTCCCTTACTCTGACCTTAGCTTGACTCAAAGCTTTTAGAGACCTGTCAGGAATTAGCCTTCGGGATACCTTCTGAAACTTTAGGGAGTTTACCAGAAATAATAATTCTGCAACCACGTGTAGTGCTTTATAGAAATATAAATGTTAAATGAATTTGATTTTCAATTTGTGAACTTTTCTCTAGAGCTCTGTTATCTTTGGGTTCCAAGGCATTAAAGATATTACCTAGGGGAAACAAACACCTACGCTACTACTTATCATGCATAACAATATTGCTTAATTAAAAAAAAATCTGACACTCTGAGGTATCAACTAGTGACTTATGTGTGTACTGTTATTATTCACCAAAAATTCTTATTGGACAAATGAGCAGTGATGCTGACATAAGACTGCTTCTAGGACTAATCTAATTCTACCATTCATTTATTTGTTTATTCAGCACCTACCGTGTTGCAGGAGGCGAAGGGGACGACCGAGGATGAGATGGCTGGATGGCATCACTGACTCTATGGACTTGACTCTGAGTGAACTCCAGGAGTTGGTGATGGACAGGGAGGCCTGGCGTGCTGTGATTCATGGGGTCGCGAAGAGTCGGACACGACTGAGACTGAACTGAACTGAACCGTGTTGCCAAGACCATGTTAGGCATTAGGGATTAGGCAGTGAACAAGTCATTTTCAGTGTCTAACCTCTTGGTGTTTGTAGTTTATTGAAGCAGTTAGGCAATAAATATGCGATTACAATAATGAATGATGAATGTAATGCTAGGGGAATAACAGGATGCTGTGGGAGCATACAATCAAAGGGCTTAACCTAGTCTAGAGTAGATAAATATATCCCTAAGGAAGGGATTTTTAAGATAAAACCCAAAGGATAAAAAGAAGCTAGTTAGATGAAAGGTCAGAGCCAACATTTCAAGTAGCAAGAAGATTGCATGTAAAAAATTCTAGGCTAGAGAGGGCATGACATGTTCTAGAAACTGAAATCTATCATATTTGGCTGTAGTGTATGCTGTGGTATAAAGAATTTCAAGAGTTAGATAGAGGATCACTTATTCAGAAAATCAGGAAGTTTGGATTTTTTCCTACCATTAGCTGCTTTTGTGGTTGTCATCTCTCTGACAAGAGTGTGCATCTTAAAGACTTTCTAGCTACTTATTATGAGGACTGTACATGCTGCTTCAGATGGTGGTCTACTCTAATGATCATTTTGGGTAATATTTGGTTAACATTTTTTTTAGGACTAATTTCCTTTTGAAGAAGATTTCATAACCAGGTTGTTAATTGCTATATAGAAAATAAACTTCAAACCTTGGAAATCTTTGGTAAAATTACTCATTCATCTTCTAATCTCAAAATAAATATTTGTGTTTGTATCAATGTACCCTTAAAGTATGCTTATGGTGTGCACAAACAACGTTTACATTTTTTCACTTCTGATATTTACTTATAATTTGGCCATTCAATTATGTGGGAATGATTAAAAAACTAAATATTCTATATGAGGTAATTAGTCATGAGCAGGTGAGAATACAATTATTATTCTTTTAGCTGAACACCGTCTTAGTAAATTGAAAACCAGTTAGTTATATAGTGTTAGTCTTAAAAAAGGTCAATTAATACACAAAAATCAGTTGTATTTCTATACATTAGCAACATCCAAAAATGAAATTAGTAAAAAAAAAAAATACATTTGCAGTAGTAGCAGAAAGGATCGAAAATGGTTAAATATTTTAGAATAAATTTAACCAAACAGGTATAAGACATGCACACTAAAAACTTCAAAAGTTTTAAAAGAAATTTTAAAAGACAAATGGAAAGATATTCCACTTACATTCTCTTCTAGATCAGTTGCTGTTTGAGGTTTTATAATGCTTTTAGATCTATTATACAAGTTGAGTAAATTTTTACATATGGTACAATGTATAACTCAAGGTTCCTTTTAAGTTTGTGGATGTCAATTTGTTCTATTTCCATTTGTTAAATTCTGCCAAATTTTAACAACCTCAGTTTTCATTATATTCAATTTGAAATTATTTTAAGCTTTCTTATGATTTCTATTTTGAACCATGAGTATTTATAATTGAGTTGCTTAATTTCCAACTAGTGGTTCTTTATATA
Source organism: Aepyceros melampus (assembly GCA_006408695.1). Classification (NCBI taxonomy): domain Eukaryota; kingdom Metazoa; phylum Chordata; class Mammalia; order Artiodactyla; family Bovidae; genus Aepyceros; species Aepyceros melampus. Next base: position 48,886 of record SJXQ01005652.1, read on the forward strand.
TCATTTTGGTTACTTTGTTTAGATATAATGCACATACTTAATATTTATTCTAATAAAGTGTATAATTCAGAAGTTTTTTTTTAATTAAATTTACAAAGTTTGCCATCAGCATGCTAACTCCATAACATTTTCAACACCTCCAAAAGAAAGTCTATATTCATTAGCATTCATTTTCCATCACCCACTACCTTTAGATTCTGGCACCTAATAGTCTAGTTTTTGTTTCTATGGATTTGCTTATTCTGAACATTTCATATTAATGAAATCGCACATGGCACCTTTTGTAACTGGCTTCTTTTGCTTAACACAATGTTTCAAGATTCATGCATTCTGTAGCATGTATCAGTGTTTCATTTCTTTTTGTCGCTGAATAATAGTATATTCACAATGTTATACAACCATCGTGCATGCGTGCTGTCGCTTCAGTCGTGTCCAACTCTTTGCGACCCTATGGATTGTAGCCCACCAGGCTCCTTTGTCCAAGGGATTCTCCAGGCAAGAGTACTGGACTGGGTTGTCAGGCCCTCCTCCAGGGAATCTTCCTGACCCAGGAATTGAACTGAATCTCTTATGTTTCCTACATTAACAGGCAGGTTCTTTGCCACTGGCACAGCCTGGGGAGCCCTATAAAATCATCATCACTATCTAATTCTAGAATATTTCCAAGACTTCACAATGAAACCTTATACTTGCCAATTACTCTTTTTCTGTAATCTTTATAACCTACATTCTGCTTTTAATGGATTTACCTAATCAGGACATTTCATATAAGTGGAATCACACTATATGTAGCCTCTTGTATCTAGCTTCTTTCACTTAGCATATTTTCAAAGTTTATCTATGTCATAGCATTTATTAATACTTAATTCCTTTTTATGACTGAATGATATTCCATTGCATATATATACCACATTTGTTTTTCCTTTCATCTGTTGATGGACATTTGGACTTTTGTGGGAACATATGTTTTCAATTATCTTGGGTATAGTCACAGGACAGAATGCCCATGTTATAGGGTGACTTTAAAGTTTTGAGGAATTTATTCAAATTGTTTTCCATAATTGCATTCAGTACAGGTCAGTCGCTCATTCATGTCCGACTCTTTGCAACCCCATGGGTTGTAGCATTCCAGGCTTCTCTGCCCATCACCAACTCCCAGAGCTTGTTCAAACTCATGTTCATTGAGTCAGTGATGCCATTCAACCATTTCTTCCTCTGTTGTCCCCTTCTGCTCCTGCCTTCAATCTTTCCCGGCAGAGTCTTTTCCAATGAGTCAGCTGTTTGCATCAGATGGCCAAAGTATTGGAGTGACAGCTTCAGCATCAGTCCTTCCAATGAATATTCAGGACTGATCTCCTTTAGAATGGACTGGTTGGATCTCCTTGCAGTCCAAGGGACTCTCAAGAGTCTTCTCCAACACTACACTTCAAAAGCATCAATTATTCAGTGCTCAGCATTTGTTATAATCCAACACTCATTCCATACATGACTACTGGATAAACCATACCTTTGACTACACAGACCTTTGTTGGCAAAATAATGTCTCTGCTTTTGAATATGCTGTCTAGGTTGGTCATAGCTTTCTTCCAAGGAGCAAGAGTCTTAATTTCATGACGGCAGTCATTATTTGCAGTGATTTTGGAGCCCCCCAAAGTAAAGTCTGTCATGGTTTCCACTGACTCCTCATCTATTTGGCATGAAATGATAGGACTGGATGCTATGATCTTAGTTTTCTGAATGTTGAGCTTTAAGCCAGCTTTTTCACTCTCCTCTTTCACTTTCATCAAGAGGCTCTTCAATTCTTTGTGTTCTGCCATAAGGGTGGTGTCATTTGCATATGTGAGGTTATTGATATTTTTCCCAGCAATCTTGATTCCAGCTTGTGCTTCATCCAGCCAGGCATTTCTCTTGATGTACTCTGCATATAAGTTAAATAAGCAGGGTGACAATATACAGCCTTGACATACTCCTTTCCCAATTTTGAACCAGTCTATTGTTCTATGTGCAGTTCTAACTAACTGTTGTTTCTTGACCTGCATACAGGTTTCTCAGGAGGCAAGTAAGGTCATCTGGTATTCCCATCTCTTGAAGAATTTTCCAGTTTGCTGTGATCCACACAGTCAAAGGGTTTGCCATAGTCAATAACACAGAAATAGATGTTTTTCTGGAACTCTCTTGCTTTTTATATGATGCAACAGATGTTGGCAATTTGATCTCTGGTTCCTCTGCCTTTTCTAAATCCACCTTGAACATCTGGAATTTCACAGTTCACATACTGTTGAAGCCTGGCTTGGAGAATTTTGAGCACTACTTTGCTAGCATGTGAGATGAGTGCAATTGTGCAGTAGTTTGAACATTCTTTGCCATTGCCTTTCTTTGAGATTGGAATGAATTTCCTTTTTTTATATAACTTTTTGCATTCCCACCAGCATTTTTTGAGAATTCTAATTTCTCCACATCTTTGCCAACATTGGATATTTTCCATTAAAAACCTATAGCTATTTAAGTGAGTGGAAAGTTTCATGTAGTTTTGAATTATATGTCCATAATTACTAATGATGAGTATCTCTTTATATGTTTCAGACATTGTGTATTTTTTTTTGAGAATTGTCTTTTCAAATCTTTTGCTTATTTAAAAAATTGATTTATTTATATTTCACAGTTGAGTTGCTAAGAATACTTATTAGATCATTCTCAAATATATGATTTGCCAATACTTTCTCAACTCTATGTGTTATCTTTATTTAGTTTCTTAATAGTGTCCTTTGGCATGGCAAAGCTTTTAATTTTGATGAAATTAACTTACCTATATCTCCTTATATTTTGTGTGCTTTTGGTATTATATTTAAGTTAATTATTGACTTTCCTAAAATAAGTATTTAAGCCTATATTTACTTCTAAGAATTCTGTAGATTTAGGTCTCACTTTAAATCTTTGAGTTAATATTCTGTAGATTTAGGTCTCACTTTAAATCTTGAGTTAATATTTGCAAACAGATAGAGAAGTGTCCAAATTAATTATTTTATCTGTGTATATTCAATTGTTTTGACACCATTTGGTGAAAAATAATACTCTTTTCTATTTAATTGTCTTGAGACCCTTGTTGAAAATCAATTGACCATTAATATGAGAGTTTAGTTCTGAAGTCTTAATTCTATCCATTCATTCCATCTATCTATCTGCTTTGCTAAGTCACTTAAGTCATGTCCAACTCTGTGCGACCCCATAGACAGCAGCCCACCGGGCTCCCCTGTCCCTGGGATTCTCCAGACAAAAACACTGGAGTGAGTTGCCATTTCTTTCTCCAATGCATGAAAGTGAAAAGTGAAAGTGAAGTCGCTCAATCATGTCCTACTCTTAGTGACCCTGTGGACTGCAGCCTACCAGGCTCCTCCCATGGGATTTTCCAGGCAAGAGTACTGGAGTGGATCTATCTATCTATTAATCTATAATTATCACCATCAACTTGTATATGATATACTCCTGTATTCTTGGGCTTCCCTTGTGGCTCAGCTGATAAAGGATCCGCCTGCAATGTGGGAGACCTGGTTTAGACCCCTGGGTTGGGAAGATCCCCTGGAGAAGGGAAAGGCTACCCACTCCAGTATTATGGCCTGGAGAATTCATTGACTAAGTCCATGGGGTCGCAAAGGGTTGGACACGACTGAGTGACTTTCACTTTCAAAAATATATACAGGTATACATCAATATATCTCTGTGTGTATGTGTATGTATCCTTTGCCGGTTCCATATTGTTTTGATTATTTTGTCTTTGTAATAAATTTTTCAATTGAGAAGTGTTACTTCTCCAATTTTCTTTTGTTTTTCATGATTGTTTTGGTTTCTTGGAGTCCCTGACAATTACATGTAAACTTTCTTATGAGATTTCCATTTCTGCAAAAAAAAGTATTGGAATTTTCATAGGAACTAGACTAAATGTCTATATCAATTTGGAAGAATTGGTATCTTAATATAGTTATTCTTCCAATTCATGAACATAGGATATCTTTGTATTTGTTTAGTTTATCATGAATTTATCAACTTTGTAGTCTCCAGTATAGAAATTTTACACTTGCTTGGTTAAATTTATCTCCAAGGATTTAATCTTATTGATTCAAAGTATAAATGGAATGTTTTTCTTAATTCATTTCAGATTGTTCATTTCTAGTATATAGAAATACAACTGAAGTTTGCATGGTAATCTTGTATCTTGCAGGTCTGATGAACTTATGTATTATTTCTAATATGATTTTGTGAATGGTTTAGAAGTTTTGTTCAGATCATGCAGTCAGCAGATATAGGTAGTTTCACTTCTTCCTTTCTAATCTGGACATCTTTAATTTGTTTTTCCTTGTGTAATTGCCCTGACTAGAATTTCCAATACAATGTTGAATAAAAGTTGTGACAGATGACACCTTATGCTGTTCCAGGTCTTGTGGGGTAGGCTTTCAATCTTTTACAATTAATTAAGATATTAGCTGTGGGTTTTTCATAGATATCCATTGTTAGGATGAGGAAATTCCCATTTATTTTTAGTTTTTTCTTTCTTTCTTTTTTTTTACGGTAAGTCCTTTTTGATTATCTATTTTAAATATGGGTTTCCCTGGTGGCTCAGATGGTAAAGAATTTGGCTGAAGTGTGTGCATGCAATCCCAAACTCCCAATCTATCCTTCCTCCTACTCTTCTCCTTGGTAACCATAAGTTCATACTCTAAGTCTGTGTGTCTATTTCTGTGTTGGAAATAAGTTCAGTTATATCATTTTTTAAAACATTCCATATATAAGTGATATCATATTTGCCTTTGTCTGACTTACTTCGCTTAGTATGATAATTTCTAGGTCCACCCATGTTGCTGCAAATTGTATTATTTTGTTCTTTTTATGGCTGAGTAATATTCCATTGGATATATATATACCACATCTTCCTATCCATTCATCTGTCAATGGACATTTAAGTTGCTTCCAGATCTTGGTTATTGTAAACAGTGCTGCAATGAACATTGGGGTTCTTGTATCCTTTCAAAACTTGTTTTTATCCAGATATATGCCCAGGAGTGGGATTACTAGATCATATGATAGCTCTATTTTTTACTTTAAAGAGCCTTCATAATGTTTTTCATAGTTGCTATACCAATTTACATTCCCACCAACAGTGTAAGATGGTTCCCTTTTCTCCATACTCTCTCTAGCCTTTATTGTTTCTAGACTTTTTGATGATGGACATTCTGACCAGTGAAAAGTGATACCTCATCCTAGTTTTGATTTGCCTATTAATTGAGCATCTTTCCATGTACTTTTTGCCTTCTGTATGTCTTCTTTGGAAAAATATCTATTTAGGTTTCTGTCCATTTTTTGATTGGATTGGTTTTGTTTTTTTTGTTTGTTTGTTTTTATATTGAGCTGCAAAAACTATTTTATATTTTGAAGATTAATCCCTTGTCAGTTGCTTTGTTTGCAAATATTTTCTCCCAATCTGTGAATTGTCTTTTCATTTTGTTTATGGTTTGCTTAGCTGTGCAAAAGTTTTTAAGTTTAATTAGGCCCCATTTGTTTAGTTTTGTTTTTATTTTTATTACTCTAGGATGTGGAACACAAAAGATATTGCTATGATTTATATCAAATAGTGTTCTGACTATATTTTCCTCTAAGAGTTTTATAATATCTGGTCTACAAATAGTTATTTAATTCATTTTAAATTTGTTTTTATGTATGGTTTTGGGAGTGCTCTAATTTCATTCTCTTACATGTAGCTGTCCAATTTTCCCAGTGCTACTTATTGAAGAGACTGTCTTTTCTCCATTGTATACAGACATACTTTCTTGTGTGTGTGTGTGTGTGTTTATATATATATATAGGGGGGGCATATTGCAGTTATTTTCTCATTGAGAACTGTAAATTCTAAATAGTATAATGTGACAGCTCTGGATATGGAACCCTGCTGGGTTTATTGTCATTACTGTTGTTGTACTCTGTTGTTGATTAGTAACTTTCCTGGACTAACTCAGTAAAGTCTGTATTCTTTTTCAAGTGTGGCTACAGATATCTCTGCTTAGTTAACTTAGTAGTCAGTAATGATTGGACAGATATTTCCTTAATTCTTTGGAATCAGTAATTCTACCAATTTTGTGTTTTTGTTTTTTGCCATGAGGCTTTGTGTGTGTATGTGTGTGTGCGTTGGGGCACATCAATGATCAGGCAGGCAGTTTGCAATCTCACCTTTGTTCCTCACTGCCTGATTGTGGCTAACCTCAAAGTTAGCCCTGTGTGAGAATTTACTACCTTCTCAGTTCTTTCCTGAGCATTCATATAACCTTTCATATGTGCATGGACTTCTAGATTCCCAAGAATTTATTAAAATTTTTCAATACCCTTATGAACACATTTTCTATCTTTTCTTTTTAAGAATGATATATGTGAAGGGCATTTTTGTTGAATGTAGAATTCTTGGTTGGCAGTTTTTTGTCCATAAAGACATTGCTCTATTTTGTGCTGTGCTTGGCCATTTGTATCAGTAAGTTATCCAACATTATTGTCATTATAACCCTTTATAGAATTTGTCTTTTTTCCGACTCTGATGGCTGTTAAGAACTTTATAATTTTGGTTTTATGCTATCTAGCTATGAAGTTCTATAAGTGTCTGCTCCTTTTATTTATCAGCAGATGAATGGATAAGAAAGCTGTGGTACACAATGGAGTATTACTCAGCTATTAAAAAGAATACATTTGAATCAGTTCTAATGAGGTGGATGATGCTGGAGCCGATCATACAGAGTGAAGTAAGCCAGAAAAACACCAATACAATATACTTACACATATATATGGAATTTAGAATGATGGTAATGATAAACCTGTACGCAAGACAGCAGAAGAGACATAGATGTATAGAACGGCCTTTTGGATTCTGTGGGAGAGGGAGAGGGTGGGATGAGTTGGCAGAGTGGCAGTGTAACATGTATGATATCATAAGTGAAATGAATCGCCAGTCTAGGTTTGATGCAGGATGCAGGATGCTTGGGACTGATGCACGAGGATAATCCAGAGAGAAGGTGTGGGGCGGGAGGGGGGAGGTGGGAGTCGGGATTGGGAGTTCATGTAGACTCGTGGCTGATTCATGTCAATGTATAGCAAAATGAATACAGTATTGTAAAGCAAAACAAACTAAAAAATAAAAATTAATTTTAAAAAAAGGGTCATGTTCTTGGTGAATATTCCCCATATAAACCCTATGTTGTCAATTCAGCCATGTCTGACTCTTTGTGACCCTATAGACTGTAGCCCACCAGCGTCCTCTGTCCATGAGATTCTCCAGGCAAGAATACTGGAGTGGGTTGCCATTTCCTCCTCCAGGGGATCTTCCCGACCCAGGGACCAAACCATCTCTTATGTCTCCTGCATTGGCAGGAGCATTCTCTACCACCAGCACCACCACTCTATGAGTGAAGTGAAGTGAAGTGAGGTCGCTCAGTCGTATCCAACTTTTTGCAACCCCATGGACTATAGCCCACCAGGATCCTCGGTCCATGGGATTTTCCAGGCATGAATACTGGAGTGGGTTGCCATTTCCTTCTCCAGTCTATGAGTACTGCACTATTATAAATTACAAGTCTCCGGAATGGAAATCTGATATACATATGTACCCTAGATGTGACAAGACAAGCATTGAACTGCCATCCTATCATAAGCTTTAGTGTCTTTTCATTCATTTAAGATTCTGAAAGTCAAGATTCACCCTTTCAATGTAAGAAGTGCTTCAGAAATGTTTCCCAAATATATGGATGGGAGATATCGATGGTGGAGCAGAATCAGGACTTGGTTAGTTTTGGTGAAGTGGGAAGTCCCAAGTTTGAACCTTAAAATCAGACAGATCTTGCCCTCACCACCTAAAAATTGCATGCTTTCAGAATAGTAACTTCAATTTTATGTCCTTGGTTTCCTGGTCGTTTGCTGTTATTATTGTTGTTAAGAGACAATTCTACCTAACTCACAAGAAAAAACAAACAAAAACAAAACATGCCTGATGACTCACATGATTCCTGGAGTATAACAGAGGTTTACCTAAAATGTTTTTGCACCTTTTGTTCTTGATTTAGGGGCCACCAGTGACATTTTTCTGCCCAGTAGCTCACTTACTCTCTTCTTATCTGTGGACCAAAGCTCCAAGGAAGCTTTCTTGGCAAAGCTCCCCTCTCTGCCGCTCTCCATGCTCAAGGCTCTTTCAGTACTCAGTGTCTACACAACTTATCTAGACACTAAGTATATTTAGCTGGCCACATCCTATTTCTTATTTAATTGTTACTTCACAGGACTTCCCTGGTGGCTCAGATGGTAAAGCATCTGCCTACAATGTGGGAGACCAGGGTTCAATCGCTGGGTTAGGAAGATCTCCTGGAGAAGGAAATGGGAACCTGCTCCAGTATTCTTGCCTGGAAAATCNTGAGCGCAGAAGAATTGATGCTTTTGAACTGTGGTGTTGGAGAAGACTCTTGAGAGTCCCTTGGACTGCAAGGAGATCCAACCAGTCCATTCTGAAGGAGATCAACCCTGGGATTTCTTTGGAAGGAATGATGCTAAAACTGAAGCTCAGTACTTTGGCCACCTTATGCGAAGAGTTGACTCATTGGAAAAGACCCTGATGCTGGGAGGGATTGGGGGCAGGAGGAGAAGGGGACGACCGAGGATAAGATGGCTGAATGGCATCACGGACTCGATGGGCGTGAGTCTGAGTGAACTCCTGGAGATGGTGATGGACAAGGAGGACTGGTGTGATGCGATTCATGGGGTCGCAAAGAGTTGGAAACGACTGAGCGACTAAACCGAACTGAACATTTGTAAATGAGCACATACCTGTCTTTTGTTCTAGTTCTATTTGATTGTTTGCAAAAACTTAGGAAAACACTAGCCCAGAGATGTTGTCATTGTCTACTGAACAAATAGTACTAATTTTTGCCTTTCTGTTTATTTGCATCTTGCTGCTAAGTCGCTTCAGTCGTGTCCAACTCTGCGCAACCCCATAGACTGCAGCCCACCAGGCTCCCCCATCCCTGGGATTCTCCAGGCAAGAACACTGGAATGGGTTGCCATTTCCTTCTCCAATGCATGAAAATGAAAAGTGAAAGTGAAGTTGCTCAGTCGTGTCCGACTCTTTACAACCCCATGGACTGTAGCCTATCTTACCTGTGTCTAAAGATTCAGATGACCTTAGCCCATATGGATTTCTTTATCACTAGTGTACAACTCAAGCATGTATCACTGATTATTTCATATGGTATATTTTCATAGTCCAGAAATTATTTCTTTTCCTTTAAAATGGACATCTTATGATTTTGTTTCTTTGATCTGGTCCAGCCATGCACCTTTGTACACATGTACACACACACATATATACATATATATATATATATATATAGCTCAAATATTTACTTATTTTACATGCCAGAGTCACATATTTAGAGTATAAGAATTTGAGTCCATAAACTTATGATGCATTAATTTTAATAATGATATGAAGATCCTTATAGTTTATCATTCACATTAACTAGACATATCCTTAATGGTAAGACATCAAGATTATATTAGAAATTTCATCTGCTTTATTTATAAATTCCTCTAAGCTACAATTGTTGTAATTTAAATGCCATCAGATAAATTCCAGTATAAATATTTAAAATTGGCTTGTCTTTTATTAACTTGAACATTGAAGTGGGCTTTTTTGTTGCATATTTTAGATTTTGAACAAACAAATGCAGACAAAATGATGAGATGTGGTTATAGCTTTCTTTTAATCATTTCAGAATTAATATTTGCTTTCACAAGTCCTTTATACATTTTTCTTTCTTATCTTGACATTGTGATCATGTATTGCTTGTGTTTGGCTTGATTGCTATAGAAATAGAAAGTGTACTGAAACTTTTGTGTTTAGTTTGTGTTTTGTGTTTCTATCGAACTTTGGTTTGACAGAAAAGGAGTGAAAACAGTTCTTCTCACTGTGTTATGACCAGCTCTTAGGCTTGCAAATCACTTTAACACAGTCACACAAATATTGGCTGTGCTTCCATAAATGAAATGTACACGGTGGCTGCTGCTAATAATGGGACTTTATTCTAAGCAGAAAATTAGTTGATAGTTGCTTCAAAATTTAGACTTGAAAATTAGGAGAACTTTTGTTTCCCTGAAGAGCAGTAAGTTTTTGTTTTTACAGAAACTGGTTTGGAAGAAAAGGAAAAGTAGATTGTATTAAACTGACTAATATAATAATTATTATTTGAATTGATTCTGGGGTGGCTCAGAGGTTAAAGCATCTGCCTGCAGTGTGGGAGACCCAGGTTCGACCCCTGGGTTGGGAAGATCCTCTGGAGAAGGAAATGGCAACCCACTCCAGTACTCTTGCCTGGAAAATTCCATGGACTGAGGAGCCTGGTGGGCTATAGTCCATGGGGTCGTAAAGAGTCGGACATGACTGAGCGACTTCACCTTCACCTTCACTCTGTTAGTAGTGGGTTATTTTCAAAATGGCCAGTTGTTGGATAGAATTTATCTAGCTATAGATAAGCTCAGTCTCAAGATTCATTTGGCTCCTTGTACCCATGAGAGATGCTTTAGCTCAATACAGGCAAGGTGAGTTCACTATTTCTTCAGGGTCTCTGAGACTTATGTAAGTAAGGAGTTAGGGTGGAATTAGCTTTATCTTTTATAAAGAGAGATAATTTGACAAGAACAACCACCTTTATCACAAAGATTATTAGAATTACTTAGAAGAGACACCAACCTTAGCTAACTTTTTAATTTTTTTATATTAAAAGCAATTTATGAACCAAGGCAATGGCAACCGACTCCAGTACTCTTGCCTGGAAAATCCCATGGGCAGAGGAGCCTGGCAGGCTGCAGTCCATGGGGTTGCTAAGAGTCGGACATGACTGAGCAACTTCACTTTAACTTTTAACTTTCAACTTTCCATCATTGGAGAAGGAAATGGCAACCCACTCCAGTGTTCTCGCCTGGAGAATCCCAGGGCCAGGGGAGCATGGTGGGCTGCCGTCTATGGGGTCGCACAGAGTTGGACACGACTGAAGTGACTTAGCAGCAGCAGCAGCAGCAGAGTATTGAGAGAAGCCTTTTGAAACTGTCCTTTGATATAAAGTAAATCAATTAAGTTAATTTTGTTTCATATTCTTTTAGGCCCCCACTGGACTTCCTTTCATTTAGTCTTATAAAAATGTGTAGAAAAATCTAGTGATTTCCTAGAATTAAACAGAGGGATTACCTTACAGCTCTGTTCTTAGATATGATTTTCACCCTTCTTTTTCAGTCTATAATTAGATGAGCAGTAACTTGGCTGAATTTTAAAAGTTATCAGCATTGGAAACTCTAAGTTTGAATATATATATATATATATATATATATATTTTCTACAATACCTGAATAGTCGTAAAATTAAGTTACTTCTCTGACCTATTGATTTCTTGAGCTAGAACTTTAAAACTTGGAAGTTCTTGAAGAAACCAGAAGCAGAGGAGTGCCTAAGGAAAGGGAATAATCTAAAATGACTGTGCAGACCTCTGCTGAATGATAAGCAAATGCCTGTGACTGCTGAAAACTACCAGGACAAATCAGAAAATGTAGTATCTATATGAAATATATTTACTAGGAGAATGAAAAGAAATACTATATTTTATGGAGATAGGAGTAGGCTTGGATTCCACACACTTAAAAGGATGTAGATCACTTCTAAATCCTTGAAGTTAACTTGGTTGACTTTGACCCTTGACAAGTCTGAACCAATTCTGCACAAATAGTATTGCACTGGTGCTATCATAAAATAAGTACAGGTAACATAAAGACCAGGAAGGTGCAATTTCCTTGAGGAAGAAGTGTCCAGTGGATCTGAGTGAGTGTGTTAGATATCTGGATGGGCATGCATATTTTAAATAAATATAAAATATTTATTTGTTAAAATATTTGTTAGAGCAACTTTTATCTCTGAATCTTGGGAAGATCATCTCCCATTTAAACTAGAACATAGTGCCAACATTTCTTCATTTCCCTTTGAGGGGTGGGGAGGAAGAGGCCAGTTAAAGAAATCTGTGAAGAACTATTCTCATTCCTCATTTAGAGTAATAAAAATAAGATAAAATGAAAGTTTGATTCTAAAAGCTCAAATTAAATTTGTGAGGCAAAAGAGATAATATAGTCTTTTTTCAGTGCCTTAAAAATATCACTAAGGATCATTTAGGAAAGGTCTTCTAGGCAAATTAAGACAATTAACAAAACTTGCATACCAAATATAAAGCACATGTCTTGTTTTATAGTCAAGAAGAAACCTCTAAAAGATGTGACTTACAGACTGAGGACCTCAGGAAGCAGTCCCACACAGATCCATAGGTAGAAATATTTTGTTTCTTAAACTAGGAATTGGTAACCTTTATCTGTAGAAGCCCAGATAGTAAATATTTTAGACTTTGTGGGATATGTTCTCTAGTCCAACTGTTCAACTCTCCCCTTGTAGCATGTAAACAGCCATAGATAATACATAACCAAATGGAGGTAGCTGTGTTCCAATAAAACTTTATTGACAAAAATTGGTAAGATTTGGCCCCAGTTATATTTAGGTGAGTTTTGCCTTAAAACCAAAACCGTGGGGATAATTTTCTGTACACAGGCAAGGATATATTCAGCATATAATCCAGTTATGCCTTCTTATAAGACCAAAAAAAAAATTCTTTAGCTCTCCCTTCCTGCTTCACCCTTGTCCTTACTTCATAGTCTAAACAATGCTAGAAAACTCCATGTAGAAGGTTGAAGTCTAACAGGAACTCTGCAACATATAAAAATGGTACCACTTAGTTTTTAATTTATTTATGTATTTTAATTGGAGGCTAATTACTTTATAATATTGTAGTGGTTTTTGCCATAGATTGACATGAATCAGCAATGGGTGTACATATGTTCCCCATCCTGAACCCCCATCACACCTCCCTCCCCATCCCATCCCTCAGTGTCATCACAGTGCACCAGCCCTGAGCACCCTGTCTCAGGCAACAAACCTGGACAGTCAATCTATTTCACACATGATAATATAAATGTTTCAATGTTATTCTCTCAAATCATCCCACCCTCACCTTCTCCCACAGAGTCCAACAGTCTGTTCTTTACATTTGTGTCTCTTTTGCTATCTGGCACATAGGATCATTGTTACCATCTTTCTAAATTCCATACATATGCGTTAATATACTGTATTGGTGTCTTTCTTTCTGGCTTACATCATTCTCTATAGTAGGCTCCAGTTTCATCCACTTCATTAGAACTGATTCCAATGCATTCTTTTTAATGGCTGAGTAATATTCCATTGTGTATATGCATCACAGCTTTCTTATCCACTCGTCTGCTAATGGATATCTGCGTTGCTTCCATGTCCTGGTTATTGTAAACAGTGCTATGATGAACATTAGAGTACAAGTGTCTCTTTCAATTCTGGTTTCCTTGGTGTGTATGCCCAGCAGTGGGATTGCTGGGTCATATGGAAGTTCTATTTCCAGGTTTTTAAGGAATCTCCACACTGTTCTCCATAGTGGCTGTACTAGTTTGCATTCCCACCAACAGTGTAAGAGGGTTCCCTTTTCTCCACACCCTCTTCAGCCTTTATTGTTTGTAGACTTTTTGATAGCAGCCATTCAGATCAGCATGAGACGGTACCTTATTGTGGTTTTGATTTGCATTTCTCTGATAATGAATGATGTTGAGATCTTTTCATGGGTTTGTTAGCTATCTGTATGTCTTCTTGATATGTCTGTTTAGTTCTTTGGCCCATTTTTGGATTGGGTCTTTTATTTTTCTAGACTTGAGCTGCAGGAGCTGCTTGTATAATTTTGCGATTACTTCTTTGTCAGCTGCTTCGTTTGCTATTATTTTCTCCCATTCTGAAGCCTGTCTTTTCAACTTTCTAACAGTTTCCTTTGTTGTGCAAAAGCTTTTATGTTTAATTAGGTCCCATTTCCTTATTTTTGCTTTTATTTCCATTACTCTGGGAGGTGACTCATAGAGGATCCTGATGTGATTTATATCAGAGAGTGTTTTGCATATGTTTTCCTTTAGGAGACATAATTTCCGGTCTTATACTTAGATTTTTCATCCATTTTGAGTTTATGTTTGCGTATGGTGTTAGAAAGTGTTCTAGTTTCATTCTTTTGGAAGTAGCTGACCAGTTTTCCCAGCACCACTTGTTAAAGAGATTGTCTGGTCCCCATTGTATATGCTTGCCTCCTTTGTCAAAGATAAAGTGAACATAAGTGTGTGGATTTATCTCTGGACTTTTTATTTTGTTCCATTGATCTATATTTCTGTTTTTGTGCCAGTACCATACTGTCTTGATGACTGTAGCTTTATAGTATAGTCTGAAGTCAGACAGGCTGATTCCTCCAGTTCCATTCTTCTTTCTCAAGATTGCTTTGGCTATTTAAGGTTTTTTATATTTCCATACAAATTGTTTAATTATTTCTTCTAGTTCTGTGAAAAATATCATTGGTAGCTTGATAGGGATTGCATTGAATCTATAGATTGCTTTGGGTAGTATATTCATTTTCACTATATTGATTCTTCTGATCCATGAACATGGTACATTTCTCCATCTATTTCTGTCATCTTTGATTTCTTTCATCAGTGTTTTACAGTTCTCTATATATAGGTCTTTTGTTTTGTTAAGTAGATTTATTCCTAAGTATTTTATTCGTATCATTGCAATGGTGAATGAAATTGTTTCTTTACTTCTCTTTCTGTTTTCTCATTGTTAGTGTATAGGAATGCAAGGGATTTCTGTGTGCTGATTTTATATCCTACAACTTTACTATATTCATTGATTAGCACTAGTTATTTTCTGGTGGAGGTTTTTAGGGTTTTCTATTAGGTCCATGAATCAAGGCAAATTGGAAGTGGTTAAACAGGAGATGGCAAGTGTGAACATCAACATTCTAGGAATCAGCAAACTAAAATGGACTGGAATGGGTGAATTTAACTCAGATGACCATTATATCTACTACTGTGGGCAATAATCCCTTAAAAGAAATGGAGTAGCCATCATGCTCAACAAAAGAGTCCAAAATGCAGTACTTGGATGCAACCTCAAAAATGACAGAAAGATCTCTGTTCATTTCCTTGGCAAACCATTCAATATCACAGTAATCCAAGTCTATGCTCCAACCAGTAATGCTGAAGAAACTGAAGTTGAATGGTTCTATGAAGACCTACAAGACCTTTTAGAACTAACACCCAAAAAAGATGTCCTCATTATAGGGGACTGGAATGCAAAAGTAGGATTTCAAGAAACACCTGGAGTAACAGGCAAATTTTGCCTTGGAGAATGGAATGAAGAAGGGTAAAGGCTAATAGAGTTCTCCCAAGAGAAGGCACTGATCACAGCAAACACCCTCTTCCAACAACACAAGAAAAGACACATGGACATCACCAGATGGTCAACACCAAAATCAGATTGATTATATTCTTTGCAGCCAAAGATGGAGAAACTCTACACAATCAGAAAAAAAAAAAAATACTGGGAGCTGACTATGGATCAGATCATTAACTGTTTATTGCCAAATTCAGACTTAAATTGAAAAAATTAGGGAAAACCACTAGACCATTCAGATATGATATAAATCAAATCCTTTATGATTATACAGTGGAAGTGAGGATTAGATTTAAGGGACTAGATCTGATAGACAGAGTGCCTGATGAACTATGGAATGAGGTTCGTGACATTGTACAGGAGACAGGGATCAAGACCATCCCCATGAAAAGAAATGCGAAAAAAAAAAGAAAGAAAGAAAGAAAAAAGAAAATGGCTATCTGGGAAGGCCTTACAAATAGCTGTAAAAAGAAGACAAGTGAAAAGGAAAGACATAAGCATCTAAATGCAGAGTTCCAAAGAATAGCAAGGAGAGATAAGAAAGCCTTCCTCAGCGATCAATGCAAAGAAATAGAGGAAAATAACAGAGTGGGAAAGACTAGAGATCTCTTCAAGAAAATTAGAGATACCAAGGGAACATTTCATACAAAGATGGGCTAGATAAAGGACAGAAACAGTATGGACCTAACAGAAGCAGAAGATATTAAGAAGAGGTGGCAAGAATACACAGAAGAACTGTACAAAAAAGATCTTCATGACCCAGATAATCACGATGGTGTGATCACTCACCTAGAGCCAGACATCCTGGAATGTGAAGTCAAGTGGGCCTTAGAAAGCATCACTACGAACAAAGTTAGTGGAGGTGATAGAATTCCAGTTGTGCTATTTCAAATCTGAAAGATGATGTTGTGAAAGTGCTGCACTCAATATGCCAGCAAATTGGGAAAACTCAGCAGTGGCCATAGGACTGGAAATGGTCAGTTTTCATTCCAATCCCAAGGAAAAGCAGTGCCAAAGGATGCTCAAACTATTGCAAAATTGCACTCATCTCACATGCTAGTAAAGTAATGCTCAAAATTCTCCAAGCCAGGCTTCGGCAATACATGAACCATGAACTTCCAGATGTTTAAGCCGGTTTTAGAAAAGGCAGAGGAACCAGAGATCAAATTGCCAACCATCCGCTGGATGATGGAAAAAGCAAGAGAGTTCCAGAAAAACATCTATTTCTGCTTTATTGACTATGCCAAAGCCTTTGACTGTGTGGATTACAGGAAACTGTGGAAAATTCTGAAAGAGATGGGAACACCAGACCACCTGGCCTGCCTCTTGAGAAACCTATATGCTGGTCAGGAAGTAAAAGAACTGGACACGGAACAACAGACTGATTCCAAATAGGAAAAAGAGTATGTAAGGCTGTATACTGCCTCACCCTGCTTATTTAACTTATATGCAGAGTACATCATGAGAAACACTGGGCTGGAAGAAGCACAAGCTGGAATCAAGATTGCCAGGAAAATAATCAATAACCTCAGATATGCAGATGATACCACACTTATCACAGAAAGTGAAGAGGAACTAAAAAGCCTCTTGATGAAAGTGAAAGAGGAGAGTGAAAAAGTTAGCTTAAAACACAACATGCAGAAAACTAAGATCATGGCATTTGGTCCCATCACTTCATGGCAAATAAATGGTGAAAAAGTGGAAACCGTGTCAGAGTTTTTTTCCAGGGGCGCCAAAATCACTGTAGATGGTCATTGCAGCCATGAAATTAAAAGACACTTACTCCTTCAAAGGAAAGTTATGACCAACCTAAATAGCATATTCAAAAGTAAAGGTATTACTTTGCCAACAAAGGTCTGTCTAGTCAAGGCTATGGTTTTTCCAGTAGTAATATATGGATGTGAGAGTTGGACTGTGAAGAAAGCTGAGTGGTGAAAAATAGATGCTTTTGAACTGTGGTGTTGGAGAAGACTCTTGAGAGCCCCTTGGACTGCAAGGAGATCAAATCAGTTCATCTTAAAGATCAGTCCTGAACTGATGGAGAGGATCATGTCATCTACAAGCAATGAGCATTATATGTCTTCTTTTCCAATCTGCATTCAATTTATTTGTCTTCTCTGATTGCTGTGGCTAAAACTTCCAAATCTATGTTGAATAGTAGTGGTGAGAGTGTACACCCTTGTCTTCTTCCTGACGTTAGGGGAAATTCTTTCTTTCTTTCTTTCTTTTTTTTGCCATTGAGGATAATGTTTACTGTGGTTTATCATATATGACTTTTATTATGTTGAAGTCCAGTGCACTAAGCGCTGGCGGCTGCGACCATCACACTAAGTGCTGCCGAGAGGAGTTACCCCAGGTCTGAGGTCAAGGGCAGTGGCTGAGAGTGCCAGGCTGCAATGGTGCAGGGACAGCCTAGAGGAACTACCCCGCACTGAGGTNGAGGGCTGGGCGCGGGCCCGCAGGGCTTTCTCCGGGTGGGGCGAGCGGCGGCCGGCCGCGCCGTGGGGGAGGGGTGTGCTCCGTCCCGGAGCCCCTCCCCCGACCCCGGGTGGGGGTGGGGGCGGGGAGGTTCCGGTGTCTCCGGCGCCTACTCCCGAGTGGCTGCGGGGCTGGAGGGGGCGGCCGCCGGTTGGGCCCTCCCCCGGAGGCTCCCGACAGGTCTCTGCGGGTCAGTTCCGCCGAGGCCTGGCCCGTCCACCTCTTTTCCTGGGCCTGCGGGATTTTTAACGTGGAGGCCAGGCATCCCCGCTTCACCCCCGGTCCTTAATGCGGCAGGCACTGGTAGGGGTGGTGGGGTTGGAAGCGCTGGAAAGGCACCTCCTGGGGTGATCCTCCGTGGTCACACTGCAAGCAGTGTTTGTTTATAACCGAGATATCGTTGGCTAGGTAACCTGCCAACCGGGGACTTAATCTTAAGGGGATGGTTGGTCGGACGGCGAGGTTATTCTGCAGATTTCTCCTGTCCTTACTGCCCCCCAACCCCGCTCCCCCCCGCCAGCTCTTCTCATCATCACGACATAAAGCAGGAGAGCTGTGCTTGCCGAGAGGAAAGATGCGGGAGAGGCATTTCCCACGGGCTCCTTCACGTGTCATACATAAGGCTAGATTTTAAATAAGCAGCTGTCCAGTTTTCTCTATTTGATTGAGTTTACTAGTCTGAAGGGAGACACGTTTCGATAAAAATAGTGTGATCCCATGGGCTGCCAGGCTCCTCTATCCAGTCAAGATTACTGGAATAGATAGTTATTTCCTTTTCCAGGGATCTTCCCCACCCAGGGATCAAACCCCGGTCTCCTGCATTGCAGGCAGCTTCTTTACTGTCTAGCCACCAGGGAAGCCCTAAAATATTTTAAAACCTTTTAAACACGCTAATGTGAATAGACTTTATTAAACATTTAACAAGTAGATGTCTACACAGGTTATCCGCACTTGTCTGCCTTAGATACAAATATTTTAGTATGTGTTAATTAGATTTGCATCAATTTTATGAACTTTTCATGTGGAGGCACTAATACTCTGTTCAGTATAGTCTAAACAATTTTTCTTCCCTGCTCCCTCCCTTCTATCCTTCCTTCTTTGTGGAGAATTAGCATTTGAGAAACTTTGAAGAGGCTAAAAGTTAGATCTAACAATCATGTGAATTAGACTTTCCATATTAAAGCAGATAGCCGTGACAGTTACATGAAAGAAAGCCTTTTTTTGGAAAGGATTTTCATTTGAATACAAGGTTTTCTTTACTGCTTTTTGATACAGATTAGAGTGTAAACTTCAGAATCTTTTCCATTTTATTTATGAATTTATAGCTGATAATTTGGGTCAGATTATAAAATCTGCTTTTACTCCTTGTCCTTAAAATCTGAAATAAAAAATAAGGATACTATATGTTCCAATTTATAGTTGATAATCTCACAGCTCTGCAGGGGAGGGGGAAAAACAGGTCTGTGTAGCTTTTTTGTTTGCTACATGTAGTGTTACAGCACTAAGTAGTGGTCTTCATTTAAATTATATATAGAAAAGGTTTCTCCTATTTCCTTCCAATTATTTGATTTACCCTAGACCTTTTTGATGGGTGTCTCCTGTTTATCTTGGGGGTTCCTAATATGTACCCTGCATTCCCAGCCCTCCCTGCCATGTGATAGATAGGAACAAGTGGTTAGTACACTGTGGTTGATCACAGTGGAACAAGGAGGAGTAGAAATGTTACAGTTGGTTTTTTAAATTTTACTGTTGACATTAAGGATAAGGAGCCTAATATTTACATGGCTGGCTTGATGTTTCACCTCTTTTCTCATCTAATCTTCACAAGAACTGGAGATTTGTAGTGGTATTCCCACTTTATGTAACACTGTCTCCTTTCCCTGTATTTTTTTTCCTCTTTATATATTTTCCAAGAACTTAAACAATCTTTTAACTCCCTTGTTTACTAGTATTACGCTCACACTTCTGAAAATGGGGTTGGCGCATAGCATAGTTATAGAATTGAGAAGGGAAATATATTTTGAAGAAGATTCAGAAGAATGTACTTTTTAAGGGAGTTTAAACTCAAAACAGATAATTTTTTTCCCCTGATTTTTGAAAAAAAGTTTCTGTGAATATCTATGCTTGCTAGTATAGTAAAAGTTTGTTGTTGAAAGTTAAGTATATAGTGGGAAATAGTTCAGTAATATTTTTCCATTAAATCATATGTTACAAAGTGCAAAAATAAGAAAGGAATCTGAATTACAGGATTAGGAGACAAGGATGTTTTAGAATGTTTCCTTAAAATTAATTTGGCTTTTAAAGGCATTTATCCTTGGGCTGAGCCCAACAAAACTTTCTCTGGCAAATTTAAACTTATCTTTGAAGCACTGAATTGTCAAATGCCATGTACTTTATAAGGCAACACAATTTAGCTGTAAGCATAATGTTCAAAATATGAAATGCTTAGCTTTTATGACTTGCTTAAAACACAAGTGAACATTGGCTTGAAAACAGAAATGTGCTAGGGATTTTTAAAGTTAAGAATATAGGTCTTTAATCTGAAAATTGTGGATAAGTTTCCATGTGAAAATCTGATCTTATGCATAAGGCTGGGAAGCAGTCATGATTGGATGTCTTCCTGCCTGCCAGCCTTCCCTCCCTTTTTGTCAAAGGAGCTTTATGGCCTCCTCACCCCAGTTTCACAGTCACTGTTGAGGATCTTTCTTTGTGTGTGGTAAATTCCTCTTAATTATCATCAGTTAAATGAGATCGAGGCTCAGGAATTGATATTTAAGTGCCCTCTGTGTTGGTTTTGTGGGAAAACTTTAATTTCCAGTTAAGCATCATCGTGATGAAAGTTTAATCCTATGAACACTAATGTCAATTCTGAAATGATGAAAGAATATTCTCCAGATTGAAATACAGGATTCCCTAAGGGTCAGTGCTTGACCCGAGCAGTTAATTCCAGAAGAGTTTTATCATCATTACAAGGTATTGTAGTTGCTGCTGCTCAGAGATGGTGGCATTTACTTGTTATGATCATTTGAGCCCTCACCTCGGTTGGAAGGGTCTCCTGTTCCTCTGTTTAAATCTGTATATTCAAGTTAGGACCACAATTGATTAACGGAATGCACCAATTTTATGTGAGTTGCATATCTGTACTCAGTCCTTAAGAATGCTTCTATATGGAGGTCGTTATGGTAGTTTTTTTTTTCTTTAAAGAAGGAAAATACAAAAGCAGTTCATAACCCTTTTCTTAGGAGATTATAACTTAATTGGCGAGGGCACTTTAGTAATATAGGAACTCTTAATATGTGGAAAATATAAGAATTCTTACATTAAGAATATAAGAATCTGTTATGCTTGTGTCTGTAAAATTATTGCAGATTAATTTTTGGATTTACCTTGGTTCTTAAATTCTTAAATCCTCATCTGTAGGATATCTGAATTATTAGTGTCTTTTGTTCTTAGGATCCTTTGGTTAGTCAGACAGATCACCCTTTGAACTGTTTCAGAATGTAGACTTCTCCAGAGTCGCTTTAATACCCAGTGTATTTTCCTCTTCTCTGCCTTGTCTTTACACCAGTAGTGAAATCCCTTCTTTGTTTTATTCCATTTCCAAGTTTGTATCCAGGGTGTTCATTTGCCTATCTAGAGGACTTACAATCTTTGCACCAATATCTAGCAGTAGGCATGGGATGGTAGAGGACAGTGGGAAGGGTAGTGGGAATAATAAAAGCATGTGAAGTTTGATTTTATATTTTCCCCTTGCAGTTCAGGAAGGGGGATTTACGTGAAGCAGCTATAGAACATTGCCTTTTTCTTTGATTTTCATGAATCAGGGAATGTCTCTGTCTCTTCTGTTTTAACTTTCCAGGGGGAGTTTTGGTTAATTGTAACAATTAGGAGATTTTTTTGGTTTCTACTTTGTGAAAATCTCTTAAAGATCTAGCAGTCCTAGTGTTAGAAAGAAAGGAAGACTTCACTGCCCTCTCCCTGCCCCAGTGTTTAGGTTAGGGATTCTCAGCCTGGGCTTTGTTCGTGTTTTCGGCTGGATAATTGTTTGCGTGAGGAGCTGCCTTGTGCATTGCAGGATGTCTAGCAGCAGCCCTGGTCTCTACCCACTAGATCCCTTGTTGTGACAACGAGAAATGTCTCCAGATATTACCAGATGTACCTTGGGGGCCAAAATCGACCATGGTTGAGAATCACTGATTTAGGTCCCCTGTTAAAACTGTCTTGAAACACTGTTTTTTTCCTTCTAATGATGACTGCGGTTTTAAGTAATTAGTAATTTTCCCCACCAGATGATAAGTTCCATGAGGACAGTGACCACATAACTTCATTGCTTCATATCCTTGGTACATAGCATAATGTCTTGGTATATGCTAAATAAAGATTTCTCAAATGCATGGACTGATGATATAGTAGGTAGCTGAATGACTTGGACCAAGGCAGTTAACATTTTTGAACATTTGGTTTTCTCTGGTGTAAAATAAATTATTTGAGATTTTTAGGTTTCCTATTAGTTGCAAGATTCACTAACTAAATATGAAAGTAATACTTTGGAGGACTTAGTAGGTATGAGCATTGTTTTGAGGGTCATTTTATGGAATTGTAGGTTTATAGTAGTTTAGATGAAAAATTTAAAATAAAAACTCTGCTTACGATTTTTCTTACTAAGGGGAGAGGAGGGAGGGGAGTATTTCATTGTAAGTTCCAGTTAGGCTTAATCAGTCCTGAGTTTTATATTGTAATTAGGCTATTTTCAAACCCTTTATGCTTTGTTTTTTCATTTTAAAACAACATATGGTAAAAGTTTTTTTAATGAATAAAGTTAGAGTACAGGCATAATTGAGGTTGATAATGATTTGGGGGACTATGATTTGAGAGTGTTTTAGTCATTTTCAAGATTAAGTATAAAATTTTTTTGGCAACATTGAAATTCATGAGATATACAGTTCAGTCATTTTTATTTTAGGCTAGCAGCGAGTTTGTTACAGTAATTTTGATTGGCATTTAGGGGACATTAGTCTTCCCCAGTCTTCTAAATAGTCATATTTTATGATCAGTTGCTCCTCTTTTTTTAAAGTATAGTTGGCATAGAATTAGTGCTGATACTGCTGCTTGTACATGAAATTTTAGATATTTCTTTCTAGGGCCAGTTTTCCTGTTACTGGACAACTGCTAACTCGTAATGGTATGAGAGAATGTAATCAACCTTGACCTTGAACACTGGCTGGGCTCCTGAACTCTTCAGTGAGCTCATTTTATCTGGTTTTGTTTTCTCAACATCTTTCTCTACTCCTTTCTCTCAGGATTGTGCCTCTCTACTCCTGCTTGTACAGACTGCTTTCCAGCAGCATGGACACAAGAAGCATAGTAAGATGATTATAACCCACATAAGGCAGGCCCTTTGGAAAATAATTAGGTTTAAATTGGTAGTGAAATGATGTCTTGATTGTATGGGAAGTGCTTGGGAAGCAGAATGAAGTTGTCACTTAGAATATATTGGTAAGCTTAAAGCAAACATGTAGGGAGTGAGTTGAATTTCTTCACAAAAAATAGGTGAAGTGAAAAAAAAGTTGTACTTACTAGTGAGCATCAATCGTATCTAAACTCTTGTGCATTTACTTGCATTCTGCTCCATGTAATTTTTTTTTAAAAGAAATATTACTTATGTGAGATGAGTAAATTGCTAATTTCTGAATTTGATGGTTGGAAATGAAATACATCTTATATTTTGAGGAAATTCTTCAAACTATAAGGTGGTAACAGATCACTGGCAGATACTCCGTAGTATTGGAGACACAAGACTAAGTCAAATTTTGGATTTTCTAATTATAGAGGAGCAGATTTTGTTAGAGGTACTATTATAAGACATAAATGCCTGTGAGAAATGTTACCGTGGCTTCTGATTCCTTGTCTGAGTTAGTTCTCTTAAGGTTGGTGGTAAACACGATGTGTTTGGTCTCTCTGATTCTGATTTTATGCATTTATTTCATCTTTCTATTTCTGCTGTACCAGTTTCTGATACACTGTATTTTAAACTCAAGGAAGAGTATGTAAATATGCTATCTACTGTAAGGTCAGGAGATACATTAGGAACTTGACATTGCTGTATTTAGTCAGAATGGGGAATAGAGATGATTTGTTCATGTTTTTAAAGAGTTTATGGCTTTTAATTCAATGTTAAATTCATTAAGATAATTCTGCAACTTAGTATAATTTGTAGAGGCTGACTTGAAAGACCTAGGATTTGATTCATTTGTTTATTTATTTAACCAATACTTAATGAATACTTATTGTTTACCAGGCACTTTTTTGTCTGCTAGGGTACAGTTGTAAACAAGACTGGCAGAAAGCACACCGCCTTGGACCTTATGCACTTGTAATCCTTTCTCTTTCACCTCATCAGCTTTGAGCGCAGTGCCCTTGCTGCAGAGCTAGAGTGGCTGCGCAGGCGGTACTGACTCCGGGCTTGCTGCTCTGCTAGGGCCTGAGTGGCTGCAGCACTTCTCTCTAAGCTCAGTTCTGCCTGGTCCACTCTCAGCATTCACTTTACAGAGTCCAGATTGCTTGTCTACTGTTCAAAATAATGACTGAGGAGGTAGACTTCTTAAACATGAATGTGATCTGATCTTTTCAACAGTGGGGAAGTAAGACAAGTGACAGTGTTTCATTTTATACCAATTTGCCTGTCCTATTAAAGCTCCATTTGGTATTTTGGAGTCATAACTGTTTTTAGAAAATATAGCTTTAGGGATATTTTCTTTTGTCATGATGTATTAATTAGTCTGTGCCAATATTAAATAATTTTAAGTGGTGATCAAACCCTTATGAATTTGGAAGGATTGATTATTTTTATTTCTAAAACAAACTTTTCCTTGATTTAATTAAGTACATGAAAAAAATTTGGTGTCTTTTTCTCTTTTATGAACACTGTTTTCTGAATTTGATTTGATTCCTTGGGGCTCATTTGAGTAGCTTGTGAGTGCAGGATGAAAGTTTGGATTATGTATTTTATGATTTTGGAAACTTGGGAAATGATATAATGTTCTTTTTATTTTGGGTCACAGTATCTAAAAGATTGAGCAGTACCCTTGAAACTAATACAAGTTTTATGTCAACTGATCTTTTTTTTTTTTTTTAAGGTTGATGCCTTGGTTAATTACTTTCTTTAATAATGTCTTGATACTATAAAGTTTTATGGTTTAAAAAAGATAGAGGTATTTGAATTTATTGAAATGGTAAAAAGAATGTTGGATAAGTTAAAAGTTTTCCAAACCAAAACACATAGCAAATGTCTAGTTTCTAAAACAGCTGCTTGCTGTGATGAAAAAAAAAATGTCTGGCTTGGGTAATTTTAAAGTACTTTTTATTTACCAAACATTTTTAAAAGCGAACCACTTTATAATATATGGTATTTTATATGTGCTTATTTTCCCCAGCCATTATTTCAGTGGATCTTAGGATAAACTTGTGAGAAAGGTAGGATAGTTGCTGTCGTCATTTCCCAAACAAGGAATCGGAGGCCTGCTAGTGTGACTTTACCAAGGAAGTGCCGCTTGTGTTAGAGCTGAGACTGGAAGGATTGGGTCTCACTCAGCTCCTGGTTGAGATGTAAAGGACAGCCAGCTGTGTACAGGGGAACCCTCACTCGATTTTTCACAATTCTTTTTGCTGGTGTGATGTCCAAATATAAACTAATGGTTCTTCCCCACTTTTTAAACTTTATTTGTACAACTTCAGATTTACAGAAGAGTTACAAGAATGATAAAGAATTTTTATATACACTTCGTCCTGATTTCACCATCTAGTACATGTAATCATATTTGCTTTTTTGTTCTCTTTGCAATGCACATAAATGACTTGTAAATCTTGTTTCTGAATGTTTGGAGAGTAAATTGTAATTAATGTCTTTTATTTCTAAATATTAACTATTTTCTGAAAACAACCACAGTACAGGTATCAAAATCAGGAAGTTGATGCAGTTGTCTGCAGACTTCCTTTAGATTTCACTAATTGTATCAGTTAAGTCTTGAGTAGAAAGGAAATCTAAATCACATCACACTTGTCTCTCTAGTGTCCTTTAATCTGGAGCAGTTGGTTATTACTTTGTCTTATATGACCTTTGATGATTGATGAGAATAGGCAGTTATTTTTAGGATTCCCTCAATATGGAATTGTCTTCTGACGCTTTGTGATTAGTTTCAGGTTAGGCATTTTTGGCAGGAGTCATCCAAAAGTGATACTGTGTCCTCAGGAAGCACACGATGTGTATCCCGTTAATAAGGATGTTAACTTTTTTCTGCAAGGTTTTTCTGTTGTAAAATGTCTTTTTTCCTTTTGTAACAAATACTGCTTTTAAAAAATGGATTTATTTATTTTTGGCCACGCTGCATGGCTTGCAGGATCTTATTTCCCTGACCAGGGATTGAACCTGTGCTCCCTGCAGTGGAAATGTAGAGTCCTAACCCTGAACTGTTAGGGTAACAAATATCTTATGGGAAGTCATTTTTGAAGCTATACAAATAGCTTGTTACTCATCAAACTTTCACCCTTTATTTTTTCAAGCATCCAGTTCTTGCCTGGATTAGTACTCAGATGGTCATTTTCTGAGTCTATTGTTTTATTATCGGCCTCCCACAAGAGCTTTTCCTTCTCCCCATTTATGTGTATATATGCATGTCAGTATGAATTCAAAGTTTTTTTTTTTATTCATTGGGGTCTTTTGATGTCAGAGCTCCTTCAAGCTGGCTCCTGTATCTTCAACATGTGCTCATCAGTTTTTGGGTATTCACTTTTTTTTTTTTTTCACTTTCTTGTAAAATATTCCCACCCCAACTCTAGAATCAGCCATTTCTCTGAGGAACCTTAGTTTCTTTTGGTGGTTATTGAGCTAGAAATTGTGTATTTGTCTGGACATGCTTTTATGTGTATACTATATCAATATACAAGCAAATTTTTTTTGTCCATTTGCCTCTCTAAAATGCTGTGAATTCATCCTGTCTCCAGTAACAGTCCAACACTGTTCACTGGTTCATTCTAGTCTTTCTCCTTTGCAAATTTGTAATTCCTTTCTCTGTAGTGAGAAAACACTAGTTTCCGTTGTCCACAATGTATGTATGTATTGTTTGATCAATCCTAAAATACACAGAAATAGTTTCAGAGTTGTAACCCATGTATCTCAAAACAAGCCTATTAACTAGAATTGAGTATTTGTTTGTTCATCTTTTTTAGCCTAAGGGTATAGAGTCAAACTGCTGCGTTCAAAGTTGCTTGGTTAGTTTTTTCCCTCTTAATGTAGTCTTGCTATTCCTTTGAAATATAATTTGGCTGCTTTTTTTTTCTTTTTCTGTTTGTATTCCATTTTGTTTTTTCTCCATCCATTTTTATGTTTTATTATGTAAAATATTAAATGTAAATCAACTGTAGTCCTTTTTTACTTATTAGCTTTGGCATTATAACCACTTATGCTCTGGTTAAAAAAAAAAAAACAGCCAGTTCCTTGGTATTCTTCAAATCAAATAAGCTAAAATTTAGAGATTTAGACAGTGGAGGTCTTAAGTGAAAGATGTTTCTAGTAACACAGATTTTCAGTTCATAGGTGAAAGTAAGTTAAAGCTTTCATTCTCTCTCTCTCTCTCTTTTTTTTTCTTTTAATTTTTTGCTGCACTGCCTGACATGCAGAATTTTAGCTCCCTAACCAGGGCTTGAACTCTTCCCTGCAGGGGAAGCATGGAATCTTAATCACTGGACTGTCAGGAAAGTCCCAACTTTGGTTTTCTTTTGAATGAAATCTCAATTCACAGGGTCAGTAGACTTTCTGTAGAGGGTCAGATGGTAAAAAATTAGGTTTAATGGGCTGCTTAAGGTCTCTTTTTCACAATCTTGGTTTTTCCACAATTCTTTTAAAATGTAAACCAGTTTTGGCCTGAGGGCCTACAGAAATGGGCCATGGGCCATACTTTTTATGACCCTGCTTTAATCTGAAACCTGAGAACTTGGTTAATAGTATGCTGTTTGCAAATCAGAATTATAATTGAGCTTTATAAGCCTTATTTTAACATCAAAAACAGAAACAAAATACTTTTGAAAGCTGCCTTAGTGAAAATATTTATTCAACGTGGTGTTTTGAACATCTGCCACCATGTACACATGTGCAGACACTTATTCTAGGCTCTAGAGATGTAAGTTACAAAACAGACCCCCCAAAAAAGCCTCCGCATCTCGTGGAATTTGTACTAAGTTTTTGTGTGTGGGTGTGTACTGGAAATGCATGTTTCTTATTTTTCCGCACGTAGTGACATTGAGCAACTAAATTTTTTTTCATATTAACTGCAGAGTGAGCATTCTTTCTTGAAAATGTGACAGAAAATGCAGCCAAGGGGGCAAACTTTGAAAAGCTTCATTCATTTCTTCCGATCTCCCATTTATGACACTTTCATTTTGTAGCTACACTGACTCATTAAAGGAAGAGAAGAGAAACCTCATTAACTGGGCACGGAACACAGACCTCATTTAGCCATAAGGACACATGTATTCTCCTTGGCTCAGTGGTAAAGAATCTGTCTGCCAGTGCAGGAGATGCAAGTTCAGTCCCTGGGTCAGGAAGATCCCCTGGAGGAGGAAATGGCAACCCACTCCAGTGTCCTTGCCTGGGAAATCCTGTGGATGGAGGAGCCTTGTGGACTCCAGTCCTTGGGACTGTAGAGAGTTGGACGTGACTGAGCGTTCATGCAAACATGTATGACGGACTCTTAAGAAAATACTGTTCAAAAGTGTTGCCCACAGTCGAGGGACTCTGTGAAAGTAGGTGGCTTGTGTAGTTTTCTTGAAATAGGAAGTTTCCTGATAATGCTAATGTGCGTTTACCTAATAAAAGCTTTAAAACTACATTCAGGTTATTTATCTTGTGCCTGGCTAAATGTCAACCCCTTTGAATAGAACTCACCGAAGTGAGTTTTTTTCCATATTGCATGTTAGTTGCTGAAATGACTTCTTTTTCTCAGTAGTTTTTCTATAAGCATTTAACAAGCCAGCAAGTGCCCTCCACCTTTTAAATGCTTTATTGAGGTTTGTGTGTTAGTCAGTTAGTCATGTCTGACTCTTTGCAACGACATGCATTGGGGCCCTGCCCGGCTCCTCGGTCTGGGATTTTCCAGGCAAGAGTACTGGAGTGGGTTGCCATTTCCTTCTCCAGGGGATCTTTCAGACTCAGGATCTAATCTGGGTCTCCCACATTGCAGGCAAACTCTTTACTATCTGAGCCACTAGGGAAGATTATTGAGCTATGGTAGTGACTGCTTTTGTAAGGATCCTTAGCATATTTAGCTTTTTTTTTAATATGCCAAGAAAAGTGATTTATATTTATATTTTTATAACAATTCCTCTTATTGAGCAGGGGTTTCCCAATTCATGTTCTTGTTCTTGAACCTCTCATAGAGATCTCAGAACCTCTCATAGAGATCTATCTCTGCTTTGGTAGTTCAGATAGTTTAGTCACTGAGTTGTGTCCGACTCTTTGTGACCTCATGGACTGCAACACGCCAGGTCTCTCTATCACCAACTCCTGGAGTTTACTCATACTCGTGTCCATCTCATCCTCTGTCGTCCCCTTCTCTCGCCTTCAATCTTTCCCAGCATCAGGGTCTTTTCAAGTGAGTCAGCTCTTCGCATCAGGTGGACAAAGTATTGGAACTTCAGCTTCAACATCAGTCCTTCCAATGAACAATCAGGACTGATTTCCTTTAGGATGGACTGGTTGGATCTCCTTGCAGTCCAAGGGACTCTCAAGAGTCTTCTCCAACACCACAATTCAGAAGCATCAATTCTTCGGCACTCAGCTTGCTTTATAGTCCATCTCTCACATCCATATGTGACTCCTGGAAAATCCATAGCCTTGACTAGATGGACTTTTGTTGGTAAAGTAATGTCTCTGCTTTTTAATATGCTACCTATCTAGGTTGGTCATAACTTTTCTTCCTAGGAGTAAGTGTCTTTTAATTTCATGGCTGCAGTCACCATCTGCAGTGATTTTGAAGCCCCCCAAAATAGTCTGCCACTGTTTCTACTGTTTCCCCATCTATTTGCCATGAAGTGATGGGAACGGATTCCATGATCTTTGTTTCAGCCAACTTTTTCACTCTCCTCTTTCACTTTCATCAAGAGGCTCTTTAGTTCTTCTTCACTTTCTGCCATAAGGATGGGGTCATCTGCATATCTGAGGTTATTGCTATTCTTCTGGCAATCTTGATTCCAGCTTGTGCTTTATCCAGCCTAGCGTTTCTCGTGATGTACTCTGCATGTAAGTTAAATAAGCATGATGACAATATACAGCCTTGACGTACTCCTTTTCCCATTTGGAACCAGTCTGTTCCATGTCCAGTTCTAACTATTGCTTCCTGACCTGCATACAGATTTCTCAAGAGGCAGGTCAGGTGGTCTGGTATTCCCATCTCTTTCAGAATTTTCCACAGTTTATTGTGATCCACACAGTCAAAGGCTTTGGCACAATCAATCAAGCAGAAATAGATGTTTTTCTGGAACTCTCTTGCTTTTTCCATGATCCAGCGGATGTTGGCAATTTGATCTCTGGTTCCTTTGCCTTTCCTAAAACCAGCTTGAACATCTGGAAGTTCACAGTTCACGTATTGCTGAAGCGTGGCTTAGAGATGAGTGCAATTGTGCGGTAGTTTGAGCATTCTTTGGCATTGCCTTTCTTAGGGATTGGAATGAAAACTGACCTTTTCCCAGTCCTGTGGCCACTGCTGAGTTTTCCAAATTTGCTGGCATATTGAGTGCAGCACTTTCACAGCATCATCTTTCAGGATTTGGAAAATAGCTCAACTGGAATTCTATCACCTCCACTAGCTTTGTTCATAGTGATGCTTCCTAAGGCCCACTTGACTTCACATTCCAGGATGTCTGGCTCTAGGCTCTAGCTGAATGATCACACCATTGTGATTATCTGGGTCATGAAGATCTTTTTTGTACAGTTCTTCTGTGTATTCTTGCCACCTCTTAATATCTTCTGCTTCTGTTAGGTCCATACCGTTTCTGTCCTTTATTGATCCCATCTTTGCATGAGATATTCCCTTGGTATCTCTGATTTTCTTGAAGAGATTTCCAGTCTTTCCCATTCTGTTGTTTTCCTCTATTTCTTTGCACTTATCACTGAGGAATATTTCAGTATTCCTGCCTTGAGAACCCCATGAACAGTATGAAAAGGCTTTGGTAGTGATTATAAGAAAAAGGGTTGTGACCAACTTAGCTGAAGAGGATTAATATCCTAAAGGAGTTGCCCTAAAGGAGGCTATCACTACCACAATTTTGTTGCTGGTACAAAATTTCCCAATCAATACTTGGTTGGTTTGATCCTTTGTAAAATCAATGGATTAGTTATCTCAGACCTCTTAGAGCTGTTAAGCAGGGAGTAATTCCAAATAATTCTGTGCGTGCTTACTTTGTTTTGCTAGACTGGAGGAGAAAGAGGCAACAGAGGATGAGATGTTTGGATGGCATCATCGGTTGAATGGCCATTAGTTTGAGTAAACTCCAGGAGATCATGAGGGACAGGGAATCCTGGCATGCTGCAGTCCATGGGGTTGCAGAGAGTTGGACATGACTGAGCGACAGAACAGGATTATCAGACTATTTTTTCATTCTATTTTAATTATAATGCAGTTTTCAAATTGCTAGAATACAGTAATAACCCATGAAGGTTCTAATGTAACAGCAACTAGGGGTTGGAAGGAATATTAGAAAGGAGTTGCTGGTCCTTTGAGCTTTGTTATTTATGCGTATTTGCCTCTATCAGGCATTGCAGAGTGGTTACCAGGTTAATTACATCCTTTTTCTCAGCTCATATTTTAAAAGGGTTGGGGTTGTGAATGGATTATCACAAAGAATAAAGATAATATGATATGAATCCTATGATACCAAGAGTAGTGGTGTGTACATTTGTAGTATGTGGATACTATTCTCTGTATATAATGTTGTACAGAGTATGAGACATGTATAAGGCAAAGGCAAAAGATATTTTTCAGGTAAATAGGTAAGGATCTTCAGATGAAAGGTCTTTGTATATACGATGCCCAAGATTTCCTTTTTAATCAAGAGAATGGAGATTCTAAAGGGTTTTAAGGAAGAATGTGGTGCCAGGGCTTTGAGTTACAGGGTAGATAAGATGATGTGGTCCAGTTACAATTACGGTAAATCAGGAGGAGCAAATCATTTGAGGAGGAAGGTAGTTTGGCAGGATGGGTCAGATGAGGTGGCATTTTCCTACCTAGAATAAAAGAGTTGGGGTGGGGAGAATTGAGATCACCTGTATATCTCAGCCACCCAAAGACCACTGGTTTGTTAAATACAATAGTAGTTCCATGCACCTGGACAATTTGATGTCATCAGGATGGAGATAGTTATAGGTCAAGTACTTAGAAAATAGGCTAGAGATGGAGATTAGGGGGAGATGATGAAGAGAAAAAGGCTTAAGGCAAAAAGTTGTAGAATCTTTTAGTCAGTTTTTGTTTGTTTTTTAGGCTTGACCATTTATATCATCTTGTGTTTGTGAATATAAGGACATCTTAAAGCAACTCTGCTTGGAATTTGCTTGATTTTAAATTCTGCTTATCCAAGCAACTGATTGTTATATATAATTAAAAGTTAAGTAGTGAATTGTATGAACTAGAAGTAAAGATTTAAATTCTATTCAATGAAATTTTATTAGAATTCCTTAACATTGAGCCTGCTTATATCATTGAGTGTTTCATTAGGTCCTCTTGGTTACATATTTTATTTTAACCCTGTCTACAATAACCATTTTATTGTGGCATGGAATTGTGAATTTAAATGCTATATTATTAGAAATAGAACCTAGTAAACTGAAGTTATTTTTCTACATGTATGTGTGTGTGTGTACATTTTGTTTTCTCCAATGGAGAACCATTTCTGTTCTCTTTGATTTTTAAAAACAAATTAATTATATTTATTTCTGGCTGTGCTGGGTCTTCGTTGCTGTGCACAGGCTTTCTCTAGTTGAAGCGAGTGGAGGCTACTGCTGCTCCTTTCACTGCACAGGCTTCTCATTGTGGTGACGACTTCTGTGGAGTGTGGGCTCTAGGGCACGTGAGCTTCAGCAGTGCAGGGTGCGCTCTTTCCGGGCTCAGTAATTGTGTTGCGTGGGTTTGGTTGCTCGACAACACGTGGAATCTTCCTGGGTCAGGGGTAGAGCCTACATGCCCTGCACTGGTAGGTCTTATCAGCTGTACCACTGGGACAGTCCTGTTCTCTGTGATTTTAGAATGATGTAGCTAGAGACCCTTGGCTTCCCAGGTTGCAAAGTGGTAAAGAATTTTCAATCCCTGGATCGAGAAGATCCCCTGGAGGAGGAAATGACAGTCGCCTCCAGTATTGACTGGAAAATTCCGTGGACCGAGAAGCTTGGTGGGATACAGTCCACGGGGCTGCAGAGTCGGACGGGACTAAGCACAGCACCCAGCAGAGGCCCTGACAAGCAGGTTACACATTTGTAGTTACCAGTTCTATGATTGGGTTCCTTGTTTACTTCCTTGTTAGTGCTTCAACTTGATTTCCAGAAATTACAAGTTTTAGACCGGAAACACGATAGTTTATCATTTAATAGATGGGTGAAGAATCAAGACCCAAAGATGATGAAATTTGTTGAGTCACAGCTTATGAGAGGCACATAGTTAGCAACCAAATTAGAAGTTTCTGCTCTCTGTCTTGGTTCATTGTTTTCACTTTTTCAGTATAACTGTTTGAGTAAGCTTTTTCTGTATGTTGTAGGTGGAGGCGGAATGGGAATTGGTGATTTGTAGTAAATTATTATCAATTATGCTGAACTTGGATCAGAATGAGGATCAAACTCCTGGGCTGCTGCTTTCCTGCTCACAGAATAAGATGCCATAGGAAACCTGCATTCCTTGGCAAAGACGCATTATACAACAACACACAGTATGCCCTCTGCAGAAAAGTGAAGGAAAAAAAAACCCTTTGAGTAACATACCTTGTACCTTCCTTGTAGGAGAAGGATACAGTTACTCTGTAAGCCTGTATTGGTAGAGTGTTTATGATTTTAATAGGGGTGACTACCCTGTAACTTCTTTCTTTAATTTTTCACAGGCTGCTGTTTAGAAAACTCCTAGTACAGGTATTTTAAAGCACAACAATGCTATAAAATTAATAATAGCTGTTTTCAAAGTACAATCAGACAGGACTGAAGCAACTCAGCCTAGCAAGAAAACTGCCCTTTTTTTTTTTTTTAAAGAAACTCATCTGGGAACATTTAGTGTCATTGTGGATGTCTTTGCTGCCCTGGAAAGTATTTTAATATTGTAATATTTTGATAATGGGATAAAAGTTTTGGAAAATATGAGCTGTAAAGAGCTAGATTATTTTCAACATATTTTCCAAGTTGGAGAAATACTTGAACAAAACTTTTGAATGTCAGACACTAACAAAATACAGACGATGATGTATTTTGGACAAGTGTTATTATTGGTCTTCATTTATAAGGATTTCAGTGTTGTACTAAATCCAGCAAGGCTTTTAAGAGAATCAATTTTTAAGTAGTTAATAGTATGGTTTTGCAACAGATTGTATTTAAAGTATGTATGCCACATATATACATGTATACATTTACCTTTATACACACACACATACATAGATAGATGCCTACAGAAAATTCTGATAAGTAGCCTGTCAGCCTTTAGCAGTGTTTATTTCTTAGGAGAGAAGTAGGTGGATAGGGTGCAGTGAATGAGAGTTTTCAATGTTTGGAATTTTTCACATTCCATATTTATTGCCATATTAGTTTTGTAATATTGCCTTCAAACCCAAAATATCATGTGTCTAGCTTTGGTGAGAAAGATGGAGTTGGTCTGTGATAATGTTAATTGAATTAAATCTTTTAGAGAAAGTGAGCTTCCTTGTTAAACATTGGAAGAGTTAAAACTTAGCTGTTATTTGATCAGTAGACATATAAGCTTCATAATGTGTTGTCTTCAAATCTTCTTGGTTATCAGTTAGGTTGATATTGTTATGTGGTTGTCTCCACAGTTGTCTGCCACCAACTCTGTGACTCAGTTGTGTATATTTAGTTGGTTGCTACCTGGTGGACTTTGCTTTATTTTGGAAACTGAAGGTTGGGTTAGCCAGAATAATTGGGTTTGAGACATGCTTCTGAAGCTTAATGCCAGTTTGAATTTAGTTAGGTCAGTTACCATAAGTTTATATATCTATAAAGTGACAAAATGAGAATAATAAATACTGATCTTACTGGGCCATTCTGAAGCTAAAAGTGATACAGCACATATGATCGTGCGTAAGAGTTGACAGTATGCCACAGAAGTGAAAAGTACTTATGGTCCTCCTCTTTGTTACATGCCTGCCTGTCTCTCTCTTTCAG
Organism: Aepyceros melampus; assembly: GCA_006408695.1. Taxonomy (NCBI): domain Eukaryota; kingdom Metazoa; phylum Chordata; class Mammalia; order Artiodactyla; family Bovidae; genus Aepyceros; species Aepyceros melampus. The sequence continues at coordinate 84,174 of SJXQ01005652.1, forward strand.
TCTTTGTATTTGTTGCTCATATTTCTGAAATGATTTTACTCTAAGGCCTCGTATGCTTTTGATCTACTTATTCTTTTTCTGACATTTAGTTTTCATATTTATTCTTCATCGCTTCAACTCTTAGCTCTTTAGGAAAGACTGTGTTTTTTGCTTTTCTCTGAATTCTTATGGAATTCAGTCCCATATCTTCTGAGTACTCTGTGTACATAAAATGATATTTTTATCCCCCAATCTAAACTTGTCTTTCTTCTAAAACTTACTTTTAGATCTCCTCTTTATGTTGGTAGTAAAAATGTGTTCCTGACACTCAGACCTGAAAACTTGGATTTTTCATAGGTGCCTCTCTGATTTGTATTTTTTCAGTTGTGAAATTCTACGAATTATTTTTAAAAATACATTTTCTATCCTTCCCTTCCTTTTTATTCTTAGTATGAATACTTTAGTCCAGGTTCTCATCGCTCTCTGCTTGTTTAATTGGTTTTTAATGTATTATTCTTTGTTCTCTTCAGTTCATATAGTAGAATTACATTTTTTTAGGTTACTAAATTGATCTTATCAAACAACTTTCAATCACCTTGTATTTTGAGAAACCTTCCAGGTTCCTTTGCCTTCAAGTGTACAGATTTTGTTTTCTTAATATATATATTTTACTGAAGTGTAGTTGATTTGCAGTGTTTCAAGTATACAGCAAGGTGATTCGGTTATTCAAATACACATATATTATTTTTAAAATTATTTTCCATCATAGGTTATTACAAGATATGGACTATATTTCTGTTTTACACAGTAAACCTTTGTTGCTTGTTGCATATGTTTTTTAATTAAAAAATGTAGCATTTTGCTCATACTGAGTCAAACAAGCAGAATCAAAATGTCATAATTTTTTTTAGTTAGGCAAAAATTCATGTTTTCTAAAATACATATATTACACATACTTATATGCCCGTATCGGAGAAGATGATGGCACCTGACTCCAGTACTCTTGCCTGGAAAATCCCATGGATGGAGGAGCCTGGTAGACTGTGGTCCATGGGGTCGCGAAGAGTCGGACATGACTGAGTGACTTCACTTTCACTTTTCACTTTCATGCCCTGGAGAAGGAAATGGCAACCCACTCCAGTGTTCTTGCCTGGAGAATCCCAGGGATGGCAGAGCCTGGTGGGCTGCCATCTGTGGGGTTGCACAGAGTTGGACACGACTGAAGCAAGTTAGTAGCAGCAGTGTATGTCTGTATACAAAAGCTTTTCTACTACACTTGATAAAGGCTTGAGAAAGAACATCAAAAAAGGAGGAGTTGGAAAAAATTGGAAAACAATGAAATGGGAGCACTGAATATGAAATAGAAAAAGTGAAGCAAACTAGATAAAAGTAAAAGATCATCATACAGTCTAGTTGTTTTTAGACATGGCTGCGCATTGGAAATGTCTGGAGCTCTGGAGAAAGCAATACCTGGCATTTGTATTTTTCAACAAATTTCAAGATAATTCTGGTTTTAAAAAGTGATTACAGGTTTTTCTAATAAGTCATATTTTTTGTGATAATAGAGTTCTGTAATTTTCTATTGACCAGTCATGATACAATAGTTTTAAGTAATAGTTACATAATCACAATAGTAAAAGATTTATCAGTTTTCACAATCAAGAGCCAGACAAAAAATAAAAGATAATTACAAGCCATAATGGGGACATGATTAACTTAACAGTGTAAAATAATTACATACAGTTTGAGGGGAGTCAAGCAGAGTGATGTGATAAGTGGAAGAGCTTGTGCTGTGCTCAGATGCTCAGTGATGTCTTACTCTTTGCGACTCCACGGACTGTAGCTCGCCAGGCTCCTCCTCCAGGCAGAAATACTGGGGTGGGTTGCCATGCCCTCCTCCAGGGGATCTTCCCAACCCAGGGATCAAATCCAGGTCTCCCACATTGCAGTCAGATTCTTTTTACCATCTGAGCCACCAGGGAAGCCCATGGAAAGTTTATACGTGCATATTTTTCATCCACCCAGCCAGTCTATATCTTTTGGTTGATGCATTTAATCCATTCACCTGTAATTATCGATTTGTTGTTGTTGAGTCACTTAGTCATGTTCTTCTCTTTGCGACCCCGTGGACTGCAGCATGCCCACCTTCCCTGGTCTTTACCATCTCCCAGAACTTGCTAAAGCTCGTGTGCTTTGAGTTGGCGATGCCATCCAGCCATCTTGTCCTCTGTCGTCCCCTTCTCCTCCTCCCTTTACTCTTTCCTGGAATCAAGGTCTCTTCCAGTGAATTGGCTCTTAGCATCAGGTGGCCAAAGTACTGGAGCTGGGGCCTTGGCCTCAACATCCGTTCTTTCAATGAATATTCAGGACTGATTTCATTTAGGATCGACTGGTTTGATCTCCTTTCAGTCCAATGAACTCTTAAGAGTCTTCTCCAACACCACAGTTCAAAAGCATCAATTCTTTTGCACTCAACTTTCTTTATGGTCCAACTCTCACATCCATACATAATTACGGGAAAAACCACAACTCTACTAGATGGATTTTGTCTGCAAAGTAATGTCCGTGCTTTTTAATATGCTGTCTAGGTTGGCCATAGCTTTTCTTTCAAGGAGCAAGCGTCTTTCATTTCATGGCTGGAGTCGCCATCTGTAATGATTTTGGAGCCCAAGAAAATAGTCTGTCACTGTTTCCTTTTTTCCCTATCTCTTTGTCATGAAGTGATGGGACTGTATGCCACGATCTTAGTTTTTTGAATGTTTAGTTTTGAGCCAGCTTTTTCACTTTCACCTTAATTGCTGCTGCTGCTGCTCTTGCTGCTGCTAAGTCGCTTCAGTCGTGCGACCCCATGGACGGCAGCCCACCAGGCTCCCCCATCCCTGGGGTTCTCCAGGCAAGAACACTGGAGTGGGTTGCCATTGCCTTCTCCAATGCATGAAAGTGAAAAGTGAAAGTGAAGTTGCTCAGTCGTGTCCGACTCTTCACAACCCCATGGACTGCAACCTACCAGGCTCCTCCGTCCATGGGATTTTCCAGGCAAGAGTACTGGAGTGGGGTGCCATCACCTTAATTAAGAGGCTTTTCAGTTCCTCTTGGCTTTCTGCCAGAAGGGTGGTGCCATCTGCATATCTGAGATTACTGATATTTCTCCCAGCAGTCTTGATTCCAGCTTGTGCTTCATCCAGCATCATTCCAGCTTCTGTGTATAAGTTAAATAAGCAGGGTGACAATATACAATCTTGACGTATTCCTTTCCCAATTTTGAACCGTATTATTGATATATATCCTATTTTCTTAATTGTTTTGGGTTTATTTTCTGTAGGTAGGTCTTTTCCTTCTCTTGTTTTTCTACCTAGAGAAGTTCCTCTAGCTTTGTTGTAAAGCTGGTTTGGTGGTTTTGAATTCTCTTAAATTTTCCTTGTCTGGGAAGCTTTTGATTTTTCCATCAAATCTGAAGGAAAGTTGATGGGTAGAGTATTCTTGGTTTTAGGTTATTTCCTTCCATCACTTTAAGTATATTATGTCATTCCCTTCTGGCTTGTAGAGTTTCTGTTGGAAATCAGCTGATAGCCTGAGTGAAGTTTCCTTGTGAAACCATTTACCAAGGATTGAGACTTGAACCCATGTGCTGGAACTCGAACCCAGCCCAAACCCAGTTTGGGACTCAAACTCACGTGGCTGGGACTCGAACCCGGCCAAAACCCGCAGTACCTGGTTTCAGGACCTAATGAAGCTCAGGTTCTTAATGTCTCACCACAGAAACAATTAAGTGAGAAAGTGAAAAGTGAGAACTGGATTTTTTCAGATTAAGAGAGAAGCACACTCCACAGACCGTGTGGGCCATCTGAGAGGGTGGCCACGAAATGTGGCGTGGTTAGTTTTTATAGGCTGAATAATGTCATACTAATGAGTGGGAGGATTATTCCAAGGGGTGGAGATTTCCAGGATTTGGGCCACCACCCACTCCTTGGTCTTTTAACAGAGCCTTGGAATTGTCATGGCACCTCTGGGTGTGTCATTTCACTTGCTGAATTGAGGATCAAGGTCTAGTTTTGTCTGCTATCTTCAGCTCAGTCACGTCTGACTCTCTGCGACCCCATGGACTGCAACGCCCCATGCTTCCCTGTCCTTCACTACCTCCCAGAACTTGCTCAAACTCATGTCCATCGAGTCAGTGATGCCATCCAACCATCTCATCCTGTCGCCCCCTTCTCCTGCCTTCAGTCTTTCCTAGCATCAGGGTCTTTTCTAATGAGGCAGTTCTTTGCATCAGGAGGCCAAAGGATTGGAGCTTCAGTCTGCCCATTGGTCCCATTCGATTCTAATAATCAGTTTCTGTTGTGTCCTTGGGCTGTGTCATTCTTTGAAAAGTTGCGCTCTGCCTCTTTCCGTTTTGTTACACTTGCACGTTATTTGTCATTTTCCCCTTGTTGCTTTTAATATTTTATCTCTGTCTTTAATTTTTGTCAGTTTGATTACTGTGTATCTTGGTGTGTTCCTCTTTTGGTTTATCCTTCTGTGGAGACTCTGCTTCCTGGATTTGGTTCACTATTTCCTTTCCCATATTAGGAAAGTTTTAGCTATTACCTTTTCAAATATTTTCTCAGGTCCTTTCTTCTCTTTCTGGGACCCCTATAATGCAAATATTGGTGTGTTTAATGTTGTCCCAGATGTCTCTTAGGCTGTCTTCATTTCTTTTCATTCTTTATTCTATATTCTGTTCTGTGGCAGTGATTTCTACCATTCTGTCCTCCAGGTCATTTATCTGTTCTTCTGCCTCACTTATGCTGCTTAATTGATTCCTTCTAGTGTATTATTTGTCTTCATTATTCATCTCTATTTGGTTCTTTAATTCTTGTAGGTCTTTGGTGAACATTTCTTGCATCTTCTCACTCTTTGCCTGAATTCTTTTTCTGGAAGTTTGCCTGTCTCCATTTCATTTCGTTGTTTTTCTGGGGTTTTATCTTGTCCCTTCCCCTGGAACATAACTTTCTGCTTTTTCATCATGATTAACTTTCTGTAATATGGTTTTTGTTTTAACCTCTGTGAGGCTGTGCAGACTCTTCTGTCTGCCTTCTGATGGATGAGGCTAAGAAGCTTGTGTAAGCTTGTTGACGAGAAGGACTGGCAATGGGAAAAACTATTTTTTGCTCTGGTGGGCAGGGCCTTGCTCAGTAAAACTTCAATCCAGTTATCTGCTGATGGGTTGCACTCCCTCCCTGGTAGTTGTTTGGCTCAAGGTGACCCAGACTGTGGTAGGGTTAGGAACTCCAAGAGGATTTATGCCAAGGGGGACCTTTCTGGCCTGGTCCCTGTGGCAGCCCCTGCTGACCCCTGCCTCCACAGGAGGCCCTCCAACACAGCAGGTAGTTTTGGTACAGTCTCCTGTGGGTACCCTCCTCCTTTCCTCTGGGTCTTGGTGTGGGCAAAATTTTGTTTGTGGCCTTTAAGACTGGAGTGTCTTGCCTCCAGTCCTCTGGAAGTCCTATAATCAAATCCCGCTGGCCTTCAAGGTCAGATTCCCTGGGGATTCCCAGGGCCTGTTTTGAATCCCCGGGCCTGGAAGACTGGGATTCAGAAGCTTCAGAACAGCGCCAGGCTTCTTCTGTGTCACTGTTCTCCAGTTTGCAGGTGACCCACCCAGCGGGTATGGGGTTTGATTTTATCGTGGTTGTGCTTCTCCTACCATCTCACTGCTGTTTCTTCTTTGTCTCTGGACCTGGGGTATCTTTGGTGGCTTCCCATGTCGTCTGTTGATGGTCGTTCAACAGCTAATTGGAATTGTGGCGCTCTCGGAGGAGATGAGCACACGTCCTTCTACTCCACCATCTTGAACCAGAACTTGTACAGATTTTTAACTGTGGATTCAAAGTGTCCACTGAAAAGAGCACAATTTGAGAGTTGTGAGTGAAGTTTATTTGGGGCAAAATGATTGATTGCAGCCAGGGAGGCAGCACATCAGATAGCTCTGAGAGACTGCTCCAAAGAGGCAGTGGGAGGAAGGTCAGCGCATGAGGCTTTGGTGAAGGTGGAGTTCAGTACCATTAAGCACTCATTTTACAGAAGGTTTTCTGCTAGTTCCAGAGGATCAGATGTTACCCTGAAGGGGTTTAGTGCTTTTCTAGGTATGAGGGGACGAAAGGTTTGAGATTATAATGTTCCTAGAAACTACGGACACAGTGCGTCACTCCACCCTGAACTCCCTCAGGGGGTATTGAAGGTCAGCAGCTGCAGCAGCACAGGGTTCAGTCTCTGCAAAGGCAGATGGCCAGTACCGTTGCTCAGTTGTTGGCAGTGTAATTGGTAAGTGCCAATTTGTAGCCGACAAAGGCTTTATAAGACCCTTATTTATAAATAAGTTATTTACATGTAAATATACTTATCATATTGGAGAAGGCAATGGCACCCCACTCCAGTACTCTGGCCTGGAAAATCCCATGGACGGAGGAGCCCAGTGGACTGCAGCCCATGGGGTCCCGCAGAGTCGGACATGACTGAGCGCCTTCACTTTCACTTTCACTTTCATGCATTCGAGAAGGAAATGGCAACCCACTGCAGTGTTCTTGCCTGGAGAATCCCAGGGACAGAAGAGCTTGGTAGTCTGCCATGTGTGGGGTCTCAAGAGTCGGACACGACTGAAGTGACTTAGCAGCAGCAGCAGCATACTTAGCATCAGTTCAGTTCAGTTCAGTTGCTCAGTCGTGTTCAACTCTTTGCGACCCCATAAATCGCAGCACGCCAGGCCTCCCTGTCCATCACCAACTCCTGGAGTTCACTTAGACTCATGTCCATATGCAGTGCATATTTGCAAATGCTGTGAAATGGGAAGATTTACTATATGCAAAGCTATGCAGTATATATTCCCAGCCTTGTGTCTTACTTTTGGCACTTAGTGATCCTCCAGTAGGAAAGCACATGGTCTGTTTAGATTTTAATGCATTCCCATTAGAAAACAGTCACTTCTTCAGTCCTTTGTGAACATTACTGCTTGTCAGGAGAGGTTTGTTGATGAATATGCTGTACATATTCATCAAACCGTATAGAAGCAGAATCATAGCTGTCACAGGCATGCGCTCTTTTCCAGTCAGTCCATTTCACTTCCATTTTCTTTATTAAACCTTTTGTTATTTCTAACTATATTTCATTTGTCTGAATGCCCTTCCCAGTAGCATTTTTTTTTTTTATCTTGGCACTGAATTATATTCCCCGTGTTCTTGTTTTCATGAGGCAGTCTTAAGGTTCTCATGGATCCCCCAGTTTCTAAATACTATTTTGGTAAGTTACTCTTTTTAAAAATGCATGTGGGAACATGAGAGGGGAGAAGACAAAGGTGCTCAGGCACTAATTGTTGACCTTACACAACTTTTTAATATACGCATTTCAAATTAGTGTCTCTAAAAAATTACCTCTGAGTCAGACATGACTGAGCAGCTGAACATCACCACCACATTTCAGAGACCTTTGAAATCATTAGTGAATTATCAGAGCTGACAGCAGTAAATCTCAGAATACTGAGAATCTATTTGCTGTTGTTGTTCAGTCACTCAGATGTGTCTGACTCTTTGTGGCCCCATAGACTGCAGCACGCCAGGCTTCTCTGTCTTTTCACTATCTCCTGGAGTGCGCTCAAACTCATGCCCATTAATTGATGATGCCATCCAACCATCTCATCCTCTGTCGCCCCCTTCTCCTCCTGCCCTCAATCTTTCCCAGCATCAGGGTCTTTTCCATTGAGTCAGCTCTTGGCACAAGGTCCCCAGAGTATTGGAGTTTCAGCTTCAGCATCAGTCCTTCCAGTGAATATTCAGGACTGATTTCCTTAGGGATTGACAGGTTTGAACTCCCTGCTGTCTAGCTGTCCAAGGGACTCTTCTAGAGTCTTATCCAGCCACCACAGTTCGAAAGCACCAGTTCTTCAGTGCAGTGGCAGCCTTTTTTATTGTCCAGCTCTCACATCCATACATGAATACTGGAAAAACCATAGCTTTGACTAGATGGACATTTGTAGGTGAAGTAATGTCTCTACTTTTTAATATGCTGTCTAGGTTTGTCGTAGCTTTTCTTCCAAGGAGGAATCGTCTTTTAATTTCATGGCTGCAGCCACCATTTAAAGTTATTTTGGAGCCCAAGGAAATAAAGTCTTACTGTTCCCATTGTTTCCTCATCTATTTGCCAAGAAGTGATGGGACCGGATGCTATAATCTTAGTTTTTTAAATGTTGAGTTTTAAGCCAGCCTTTTCACCCTTCTCTTCCACCTTCATCAAGAGGCTCTTTAATTCCTCTTTGTTTTCTGCCATAAGGATGGTGCTATATAATACTACAGCAATTGTGTGTCTGTTACCCTCCCTTTCCACTTTAGTAGATTGTTACGTAGTTGGGGTGAAGGTCTTCATGTTACTTTTTATCCCCTGAAGAGCTTAATGTATTGTGCATATCTACAGTAGCTTATCAGTGGATATTGATTTAAGTCAGTGATTAGCTTTGACTTGTTAATTGGTTCAGTTTGGCTTCATATTTCTCAGTTCTTTGTTTTAGTTGGTTTTATCTGGAAAATAAAACTTAGTGATCTGAGAAAGGTTATTTTGTAAGTGCTTATGATTAACTCAAAGTAAATTTGAAAATATACAAGGATGATTATGATACATCACTCATGAATTATGTTGGGATTGTTTTAGAGACATTCTGCTTTGAAATTCTTTATTTCCATGGATACTGGCATAGGGTTGTAGATACAGGGTTGCAAAGATTATTGAAAGTAAAGTTCGGGGGCATGGCAAGTTAAGAAATGTACATCATCCGTCTGGCCTTGGCATTCTGCTCCTTTGAGCAAAACAGATCTATTGTATTCAGGTGCATTTAGATATGAAGAAGCTGGATACATTAATTTTTCTAGCTGGAATTTGTTTACATGATTATCTTTAGAACCTAGTAAGCTAATTTATCATTTAAATCAGTTTGTATTTGACTGATGTGTGCAAGGAACTATTTTAGACATTGCAGAGGATATAAAAAAAGACTGATATTGGTAAGTGTTTATTGAGAATTTGTAGTATGTAATGTCATTGTTTTCTGAAGTGGATGGTTGAATGGAGATATTGGGAAATGGACCAAACAGGAAACAGATTATGGGCAAAACAGTTTTACATTGTGATTAAGTTGCCATGAAGAGAGTTAAGCAGGGTGTATAACAGTTACAGGAGGAGAAGGATCTGTGTCTGTTTTATCTGCACACATATATACATACATATATACCACTGGTGGCAGGGTATGGTTTTATTTATTTTTTAGGCTATGATTTTAGATATGAAAATTTCTCCCATCCCCATTCTTCTGATTACAACTAAGAAAAACAACTGTGAATTTTATACTTGTGTCTTTTGCATCTTTAGATCCTTGCTAATCTTTTAAAAAAGAAGCAAAGATTGCCCTTTAAGCCTATCTTTTGGCAAGCTGAATTATCCAGAGAGAAGTTAATCATGTTTTATTTTCTGTATAATTAATTTTAGTATTACTTCCTACTTACAAGTGTGAGCTAGAGCAGTGCTTCTCAAATTTTTTTTTGCTGTAGCCCACTGTAAGAGATAGAGTTTGTATCATGAGCCAGTAGTTACACATGTAAATATATAACAGGGAAAAAAATCATCAGGGCTTAGTCATTGTGCTTTATTATTTTCCATTTTGTTCTGTTTGTTTGAATTGGACTAGAATTACCTTGAGAAGCTTTTCATTTAGTAGGTTAAATTATAATTTGAAGGAAAGTAAAAGATGAAGAACTTCCCTGGTGGCTCAGAGGTTAAAGCGTCTGCCTCCAATGTGGGAGACCCGGGTTTGATCCCTGGGTCGGGAAGATCCCTTGGAGAAGGAAATGGCAACCCACTCCAATATTCTTACTTGGAGAATCTCATGGACTGAGGAGCCTGGTGGGCTGCAGTCCATGGGGTCACAAAGAGTCGGACACGACTGAGTGACTTTGCTTACTTACCTTAAAAGATGAAGAAAAGATTTATTCTATGGTGGAAGGAATGGTGTGACATGGAAAAAGAAATGTGTGATCAGACTTTAAAAAGTTGTCTATGCCTAGTAAATCATATTCAGTTTTTAGACATTTTTCTGAACATTTTTCCTGGTCTTGTCTTTGCACTTCTTTTATTTATGAAGTTGCAATTATATAAAGTCACTAGTAAAATTTTACAGCTCTTGGATATAGTGATATGCTATCATTTTTCTCAAGATATTGTGTTTCAGTTTCGGCATTTTCATTTGTTTCTTTTTTGTAGTTTCTCATTCTGTGCTGAAAACATGGCATTTATTGGAAGAGTTTTCTCCTTTACCTTATTTATAATGATTATAACTTCTTTAAAGTTCTTAGTGATAATTGCAACAGAAGCATTATCTTGTTAGCATATGTTGGTTATTTTTTTCTCTTGATCAGTGTGGACAGATTTTCTGGGAGAGCGGGTGAGTGAGTGAGTGAGAGCGAGAGAGAGACAGAGAATGTGTGTGTGTGTTTTGCTATGTCAAATAAATTTGGCTCATATACTGGATATTTTCAATATTATGGTACTTTATTCTCTGAAAAATGTTGATTTTTGTTTAGCAGACATTTCGGTTTGATTCAGGATGCAAGTTCTGTCTTGCCTTTTTCAGTTCAGTTCAGTCCCTCAGTCGTGTCCCGACTCTTTGTGACCCCATGGACTGCAGCACGCCAGCCTCCCTGTCCATCACCAGCTCCCAGAGTTCACTCAGACTCATGTCCATTGAGTCGGTGATGCCATCCAACCATCTTATCCTGTCGACCCCTTCTCCTCTCGCCTTCAGTCTTTCCCAGCATCAGGGTCTTTTCAGATGAGTCAGCTCTTCGCATCAAGTGGCCAAAGTATTGGCGTTTCAGCTTTAACATCAGTCCTTCCAAAGAACATTCAGGACTGATTTCCTTTAGGATGGACTGGTTGGATCTCCTTGTAGTCCCAAGGGACTCGCAAGAGTCTTCTCCAGCACCACAGTTCAAAAGCATCAATTCTTCGGGACTCAGCTTTCTTTATAGTCTAGCTCTCACATCCATACATGACTACTGGAAAATCCATAGCCTTGACTAGACGGACCTTTGTTGGCAAAGTAATGTCTCGGCTTTTTATATGCTGTCTAGGTTGGTCATAACTTTCCTTCTCAAGGAGTAAGCGTCTTTTAATTTCATGGCTGAAATCACTATCTGCAGTGATTTTGGAGCCCCCCAAAATAAAGTCAACCACTGTTTTCCCCATCTATTTGCCATGAAGTGATGGGACCAGATGCCATCATCTTAGTTTTCTGAATGTTGAGCTTTAAGCCAACTTCTTCACTCTCCTATTTCACTTTCTCCTCTTTCACTTTCATCAAGAGGCTCTTTAGTTCTTCTTTGCTTTTTGCCATAAGGCTGGTGTCATCTGCATATCTGAGGTTATTGATATTTCTCCCAGCAATCTTGATTCCAGCTTGTGCTTCATCCAGCCCAGCATTTCTCATGATGTATTCTGCCTATAAGTTAAATAAGCAGAGTGACAGTATACAGCCTTGACGTACTCCTTTCCCGATTTGGAACCAATCTGTTGTTCCCTGTCCAATTCTAACTGTTGCTTCCTGACTTGCGTACAGGTTTCTCAAGAGGCAGGTCAGGTGGTCTGGTATTCCCATCTCTTTCAGAATTTTCCACAGTTTATTGTGATCCACACAGTCAAAGGCTTTGACATAGCCATAAAGCAGAAATAGATGTTTTTGTGGAACTCTCTTGCTTTTTCAGTGATCTAATGTCAGTTCAGTTTTCAAAGCGTGTCTTTTGCTGGTGGATGTGCTCAGCATTTGTGCCACTCGGTTGTCTAGGTCCTGAGTAATGGTTTACATAGGTATTAGTTCTCAAAGCCCTTACGGGGCTTCTTTGGGTCTGTTTCATGCAGGTGCATTTCTGATGAGTCCAGGACTTCAGTTGGCACACAGATTCAGGGGCTCCCCTTCTCTAGTTCTCTCTGGGATTCCTGTCTCTCTCCAGATCCCAGTGCATCCTTTTCCCTGTTCTCTGGCCGGAAAGTTAGCCTTCAGAGAGAAGTGGCAAGAAAAAGAAAATGGTGTTTTTGGGTAGTAGGGGCCTATTTTTCCTATCTGGAGATGGCTTTTCTCTTGGGTTTTTGGTGCTGAAGTGGCAACAGTGGCTGACCTTTAACCCCTAGCAGGCCTGGGAAGATCATGGGGAGCAGGAGTTTTTCTTCCCTCACGCCAGCCTCCTCCTAGTAGCAGGGAAGATTCTTTTTACCTCGTTTTGTGGGCGGCTGAAGGGAATTTTCCCTAGTGCCTTTGATTGTAGCATGGGCTTCCCTGGTGGCTCAGAGGGTAAAGCGTCTGCCTGCAGTGCGGGAGACCTGGGTTCGATCCCTGGATCAGGAAGATTCTGTGGATGAAGCAATGGCAACCCACTCCAGTACTTTTGCCTGGAACATCCCATGGATGGAGGAGCTTGGTAGGCTACAGTCCGTGGGGTCGCAAAGAGTCAGACATGACTGAGCGACTTCACTTTTTGATTGTAGTATTGGCTGCACCATTTGGTAACGCCAGCTCTGGGATCAAAGCCAGAGACAACAGAGGAACATAAACATTGAAATTTACTTCAACGTGGACACGCAGCTCCCTGCCTGCTGTAACTGGTCACTATTCAGGTTAACTGCAGTCGGTCTGGTGTTCCCTTTTTCAGAGTTCTCAGGTAGCTAGTTACTTTTTTATATTAGCTGTAGGGTACTTGTGACAGTGGGGGAGAGTCGCCACAGTTGGCTTCCTCCGCTGACTACTGTGCACTTTTTTAACTGAAACTTTTTATTTTGTGTTGGAGTACAGCCGATTGACAGTATTGTGATAGTTTCAGGTGAACAGTGGAGGGGCTCAGCCATACATATGCATGTACCCGTGCTCCCCCAAACTCCCCTCCCATCCAGGCTGCCACAGAACACTGAGCAGAGTTCTGTGTACTATACGGTAGGTCCTTGTTGGTTATCCATTTTAAACACAGCAGTGTTATGTATATGTTCACTGGGCTTCACTGGTGGCTCAGTGGTAAAGAATCCACCTGCAATGCAAGAGACCTGGGTTCGATCCCTGGGTCAGGAAGTTCCCCTGGAGGAGGAAATGGCAACCCACTCTAGTATTCTTGCCTGGGAAATCCCATGGACAGAGAGGAGCCTGGAGGAGCCTACAGTTCTTAGGGTCGCAAAAGAGTCAGACGTGACTTAGCAACTAAGTAACATGTCCATTATGAACTCCCTAACTATCCCTTCCCCACACACCCCCACTGCAAACCATAAGTTCCTTCTCTAAGTCTATGAGTCTTTTCCTGTTTGTAAGTTCATTTGTATCATTTCTTTTTAGATTCCGCATAAAAGGGATGTCATAGGTTATTTCTCCTTCTCTCCTTTTTAAGAGTATTTTTTAACCCCATTTATTCCAAGCACTTGGAAAGGTTGTATAAATTTGAACGTTGAATGAAAGGACCATGCAAATAAGTTCTTGTAGCCTGTAGTTTTTTAAAGGATAACCTTTTGGGAGAGAGTTGATAGTTTTTCTTTGTTACTAATGCAGTGTTAAGTGTTCCTTTTTGACAGTATTCAGAACTGTAATATTAACCTTAGATGTCTGTCATGCTTGAGAAATGGGATATTCTGCTTAATAATAAGCTAATTATTTATGTGAAACTGCTTGTAGCTGATAGTTAAAGATAATTATTATGAAGGATATAAACATTTGTGTTTGTTACAGTCTCTTGTTGGCACCTTTATATATATATATATATATATATATATATATATATAAAATCAAATTCTGGTTCTACCCCCCACCCCCCACCACTGTTTTAAACTAGAGGATTTCTCCTCTCTCCAAATGCTTGATATATAGATTTGATCTTATTGGACAGATTTTTTGCATAATTCAGATTTAGAATTTTTAAAATAGGCATTTCCTTTTTATAATATCTTATAATTTAAAAGGATTCTGGTTTTGATATTCTGAGAAAGATGTACAATACTCTTCACCATATCACATTGTTGCCTTCATTGTTTACTTAACTATACTCCACAAGGTGTGTCTGTTCATTAGAACATTGTCCGTCTCCAGAAACAGCCCATGAGTTCGTGAGAAGGGACTATATACTTGCTCTATTGGACCCATATTGCCTGGCATTAATTGAGCATCTTTGGAATGAGTGATAAATTGTTGGATTATGGGTGATTTGCATATTTTGCCATCTACATGCTTTTTTTGCATTTTTCAGTTTTTCCATACTAATATTTTTATAACCAGAAAAAAAGTTATAAGACTTTTTTTTTAAGATTATTTTTTATGTTCTCTCACTGATTTTTAGATGTCACATTTCAGGTTTTGTGCTTTGGTGTTTGCAGTTATTTAGGGCCCTTTTTTCTCTGTTTTTGTTCCCTTAAGATGCATTTGAAACTTTGTTCTGAAGTTGTCATAGCGTGTTACTGTTAGTCGCTCAGTCTTGTCCGACTATTTGCGACCCCATGGACTGTAGCCCAACAGTCTTCTCTGTCTGTGGACTTACTCAGGCAGGAATACTGGGGTGGGTACCGTTCCCTTCTCCAGGGGATCTTCTGTACTCTGGGATCAAACCTGGGTCTCCTGTACCGCAGGAGGATTCTTTATCATTTGAACCACCAGGGAAGTTTTCAAACTGTCAAAGTTATGTCCCATTCATAAAATTGGGAGTGCGGCCTTGGTTAAAAGCCTGATGTGATGGTCCTCACAGAATCTCTGTGATATGTCTTTACTTAGCCTTTGCTCTTTAAAACATTCTGATTGCTCAAGAATATTGCTACTCCAGTAGAAATTAGCCCAAGTTTTGGGGGAGTTTTGTTTTACTTGTTTACAGAGATATGCTTTCAGAACCTTAGGAAAAAGTCAATATTGTTCACATTATTCTTTCAGAATATGATTTTCTTACTGTTGAATCTGCTACTGTTAGTCTATGTTAGTATTCTCTGGTCACATTTTGTTAATGTCCTGTGTGTCTGATTTTATGTGTCACTTTGTTACATGCTTCTAGTATCAACATTTTTATGTTGTGTTCCAAACCAAAATTACTATGGAAGATTGTGCCATATAAGGAAAGGAGACCTCATATATTAGGGAGTGAGAAATTTTGGATATAGAGAATATATAATTTTTGATTTGTTGAGGCAGAATTTGTAATGAGGTGTATTGGTTTTCAGGTATTAAAGTTGGTGAATATTATTCTCTTTAAAATGACTCTCAGTGAAACTAGAGTGTTACTCAACTTTTTATTCCTATATGCAGAATACTGAATTTCTGTCTTTTAAAGTTATTTAGGAAAAGGCAGAGAAGTTTTTTATTTTGAAGTTAGAGTTTCTACTTTGAATTATAAAATGATTATTTTTGCAAAAATATTTATGTAAAGTAAAAAGTCTGTGCAGTTAAGTTAGAAAAATAAAGATAAATCATTCACAGCTTTCTTGTGCTTTCTTCATTTTCTGTTACTGTGTAACACATTGCCACAAACTTAGCTTGAGGCTTAAAGCACCATGTGCTTATTTCACAGTTGCCATGGGTCAGAACCAGGTACTGGTCAGCTGGGTCCTCTGCTTATGGTCTCAGCAGGCGAGGTCAATGCGTCAGCAAGGGTGTGCTTTCATTTAAGATTTGCGATCTCCTCTCCCCCGGTTCATTCGTATTGCGGGCTGAATATGGTTTCTTACCGTTGTAAACGGATTGAGGCCTCATTTTATTTGCTGGGTGGGGGTGGGGGAGTCTCTGAGTTCCTGCCAGGCCCCTCGGGTCCCGGGCGTCACGTAGCCTTCTCATGTGCGTATTCACATGGCCGTAACAGGGGGCTAGTTCTCTGGTGTCTCTTGTGTGCCGGTGCTAAGTCGCTTCAGTTGTGCTGGACTCTGTGTGACCCTGTAGCCTGTCAGGCTCCTCTGTCCATGGGATTCTCCAGGCAAGAATACTGGAGTGGGTTCCCATGCCCTCCTCCAGGGGATCTTCCTGACCCAGGGGTTGAACCTGTGTCCCTTACGTCTCCCGGACCGGCAGGTGGCTTCCTTAGCTCCAGTGCCGCCTAGGACGCCCGGGAGGCTCCCTGGGAGGACAGTAGCTCTGCTGGGTGCGGCCGCACTCTCAAGGCCGTGTGCCTGTGTGCTCGCGCCCTCGCTGAGTTGTGTCTCACTCTCTGCGACCCCGTGGACCGTACCTCACCAGGCTCCTCTGTCCACGGGATTCCCAGGGAAGGAGACAGGAGTGAGTTGCCATTTCCTTCCCAGGAGTTCTTCTCGACCCAGGGATCGAACCTGCATCTCCTGCACTGGCAGGCGGATTCTGTACCACTGCATTGCCTGGGAAGCCCACACCTCCATCAAGGCTGTTTCCAAATACAGTTGACTTTAACAACATCGGTTTGAACTGTGAGGGTTCACTTACATGTGGAAATTTTTCAGTAGTAAATAGTACAGTACTACGCACCCTGTGGTTGGTTGAACCCATTGATGTAGGACCTTAGGTAGGAAGGACTGACTATAAGCTGTGTGTGGATTTTTGACCACGTGGAGGGTCATCATCCGTAACTCTCGTGTTGTTCAGTGGTCACTACACAGTCACACTAGGGTTTGGAACTTCAACATATGAGTTTTGGGGACAGATACACTGTGGAAGGCCAGGATTGGCAAGTGGAATTAGACCAGGATTGTATTAAAATATAATTGTTATATTTTTCAAAATAATGTATGCATGTAATTTTTTTTTAAGTACAAAAGAGATTTTATTGGAATCTCTTCCTTCTCACCCTATGCTGGATTCCAAACAACTTCAATTCTTCTGATAACATTCATATCACTAACCAATAATTTTATATGTGTTTCTTTAATGTTCAGTTTTAGACATTATTTATTGGTGTTTTGCAACAGTGGATGAGGTGTTAGTTGATTGTGCTGCTCGTGCTCTCTGAGTACCTTGATTTTGATGGATGAGATTCTGGATTTTTGCAGGGCAAGTTGTTTCCCTCTTTGGCTGTATCTTGTGTGTATTGTGGCTTGTGGTTTTCCCGTCAGTCCTCTTATCACATTTCCATTTTCTGGAAATAGATGACATCTTAACCGTTTCCCCTTCCCATTTTACTTTTTATATAGTTTTAAACACCTGTAAGAAATTATTCCTTTTTTGCCCTGGCAGTAAGGGGAAGAAAAGGAAAAAGTGGTCAGCATGCTGTCTTGGATCGAAAGTACCAAAATTGCGTCGGTTCCAGGAACTTTTGTTCTGATTTCTAAGGCCATTTGAAGGATCCTAACTAGTACCCTCAAGGCCTAACAGACCGTTGTTGGGAATAATGAATTGGGTTGATTAATATCTTAGGTTCACACTTAAGTTTAATTCCTATTAGACCTAGAATGAACTTGAAGCATAAGAGTAACTTGTAAATGAGCGAGATTTCACCGTAATTTGCTGGTTCTCTTAGATTTTTCATGTCATAAGTTTTTTGTTGCATTCTTTTCAGGGTCATAGTAGAATTCATTTACTATTGCTTAAATTGGAAAGGCACTAAACTTTTTGTAGTGAAGCATTTGCTTGAAATAGCAAGCATAAAGTACAACATTTTGTTGAATTTTGGGTAATGAGCGTTACTCAGTACATAGATGAGGGAGTGCCTGAATACACTTTGCAGTACATGAGACTGTTGTGTTTATTCAAAGGTAAATAAGTGAACGAAACTGTGTTTGTAAGATTAAGAAATTAAATTGCCCCAAATCAGTGTTGACTTGCTTTTGTATAAAAGTTACATTGGAAAACACCCTGCCCATTCATATACAAATTGTTGGGGACTTTTCTGACATGTAGGGCTAAGAGAAAGTGTTTGGGTTTGGTTGTAGACCACCACAATAAAGCGAATATCGCAATAAAGCGAGTCACGTGAATTTTTTGCTTTCCCAGTGCAGATAAAAGTTACGTTATACTATACTGTAGTCTAGTAAGTGTGCAGTAGCATTCAGTCCAAAATGTGGACACACCTTAATTTTAAAACTTCATTGCTAAAAAATGCTAACCATCATCTTGTAATCTTTTTGCTGGTGGAGAGTCTTGGCTCAGTGCTGATGGCTTCGGACTGTTCAGGGTGGTGGTTGCTGAAGGTTGGCGTGGCTGTGGCAGTTTCCTAAAATAAGAAAACAGTGAAGTTTGGTGCATAGATTGATTTTTCCTTTTACAAACAATTTCTCTGTAGCATGCAGTGCTGTTTGATAGCATTTTTCCGTAGTCGAAGTTCTTTCAAAATCAGAGTCTTCTCAAATCCTGTCTTATCAACTACATTTATGTAATATTCTGATTTGTTTGTTGTCATTTCAACAATCTTCACAGCATCTTCACCAGGATAGAATTCTGTTTGAAAAATTCTGTCCTCTTTTTGCTCATCCAAAAGGGGCGACTCCTCATCCATTAAAATTTCGTCGTGAGATGCAGCAGTGTAGTCGCGTCTTTGTGCTTCACTTCTAATTCTGGCTCTCCCGCCGTTTCCACCACATCTACAGTTAGCTTCCTCCATGAAGTCTTGAACCCCTCAAAGTCAAATACCATGAGGGTTGAAATCAACTTCTTTCAGACCCCTGTTAGCATTGCTCTGTTGACTCCTCCTATGAATCATGAGGGTTCTCAGTGGCACCAAGAATGGTGAATCCTTTCCAGTAGCTCTTCAGTTTGCTTTGCCTAGAACCACTAGAGGAATCACTATCTGTTGCAGCTATAACCTTACTAAATATATTTCTTATTAAGACTTGAAAGTTGAAATGAATCCTTGGTCGAAAGTTGAAATGAATCCTTGATCTATGAGCTACAGAATGGATGTTTCGGTACAGTCATGCAAACACTAATCTCCGTCAGAGCTCTGGCATGATCAGGTGTGTTGTTGATGAGCAGTAATATCTTGAAAGGATTTTTTTTCCTGAGCAGCAGATCTCAACAGTGGATTTTAAATATTTTCAGTCAGCCATGTTGTAAACAGATGTCCTGTCATCCAAGTTTGTTGTTCCAGTTAGAGAGCCCAGGCATAGTAGATTGAGCGTGATCCTTCAAGGCGGTAGAATTTTCACATGGTAGAGAGTACTGGCTTCTGCTAGTCATTGGCTGCATTGGCCCCTTACAAGAGTGTCAGCCTGTCTTTTGAAACTTTGAAGGCAGGCATTGATTCCTCCTCATTAGCTATGAAAATCTACCCGACTGCATCCAACTTAAGGCTGTTTTGTTTACATTGAAAGTCTGTTGTGTATGGAGATACCTTCGTTAATTATTGGAGCCAGATCCTCTGCATAACTCGCTGCATCTTCTCCATCAGCATTCGGTGTTTCGCTTGTTCTTTTGTGTTGCCAAGATGACTTCTTTCCTTAAATCTCATGAATCAGCTCTGCTAGCTTCACACTTCTGCAGCCTTCTCACTCTCATCCTTCAGAGAATTGAGCGGAGTAGAAACTTGCTCTGGCTTTGGCTTTCCGGAATGTGGCAGCTGGTTTACTTTTCTCTCCAGACGCTAAAAGTTTCTGTTTCTGCTGTAAGGCCACTTTGCTGGCTCATCATTTGTGTGTTCATTGGAGTCGCACTTAATGTCCTTCAAGAACTTTTCCTTTGCATTTATAGCTTAACTGGTGCAGGAGGCTTATCAGCAGGCCTTCTTCACTAACTAACCCAGAGTTGCTGCAGCCTTCAGTGTGTCTGCAAAACACAGTGAAGTGAAAGATGCCTGTTGGGTGATAGCAGCTGTGTAGCCTTCAAAGCCTAAAATAATGTGCTGTGCTGAACCCTAGCTTAATCAGTAGTGGACAACTTTAAAAGTCTTCGTTAGAAATAAGCTTTTTGGTGGGGTAGCCAGGCAGCAACTAAGAACTGTTTAGGTTAAAGATTCCTCAGCCCTTGATTAAAGTCATTAGAAACTGATTTGATTTGAAGTTATTTTCAGATCTAAAAATACTCATTTTATATGGTGCCTACAAGTGATAAAGTAGAAAATTTAAATGTTATTGATTCTTCAGTGTACCTGAAGGGTATACTGAAGGGAGTTGGAAAAACAAAAGAATGCCTGAATTGAACTGAAAACCCAGGCTGCTGTTACTATCTTTCCTGTGAATCAATAAGTCTTAAGTAGCCAAAGGAAGGGCAATACTGGGACGTTGTTAAATTTGAGTACAGGCATTCTGTGAAGAATTAGGTGACATGATCTATGCCTCTTCTCTGGTGATTAGATTTTAAGAAGTGAGATTTTAGAGAATCTTGTTGGATAGTTGAAAGCATATTTATTAAGTGAACCTTTGAAAAGTACTTACTAATTGCTTAGTATTTCTCTAAGTAGTACTTTAAGTTTTTGCAGCAGGTACATTTTTTAAAAGAGCATCTCTGATAAGAGCTGACTTTTGACACTGTTGAAATGTTTTGTAAGTCGAAATTACATTTCCCCTACCTCTTTCTTCCCAACCCCCCACGCCTTCCTCCCCCCAAAAAAGAAAGAAGCTTTTGATCTGCTAGAATATGGACTAGTGCTTGATCGAAACTTTCAGTTCAGTTTAGTTCAGTCGCGCAGTCGTGTCCGACTCTTTGCTACCCCATGAATCGCAGCACGCCAGGCCTCCCTGTCCATCACCAACTCCTGGAGTTCACCCAGACCCACACCCGTGGAGTCAGTGATGCCATCAAGCCATCTCATCCTTGGTCATCCCCTTCTCCTCCTGCCCCCAGTCCCTCCCAGCATCAGAGTCTTTTCCAAGGAGTCAACTTTTTGCATGAGGTGGCCAAAGTACTGGAGCTTCAGCTTCAGCATCATTCCTTCCAAAGAAATCCCAGGGCCGATCTCCTTCAGAATGGACTGGCTGGACCTCCTTGCAGTCCAAGGGACTCTCAGGAATCTTCTCCACACCACAGTTCAAAAGCATCGATTCTTTGGCGCTCAGCCTTCTCGACAGTCCAACTCTCACATCCATACATGACTACTGGAAAAACCATAGCCTTGACTAGACGGACCTTAGTTGGCAAAGTAATATCTCTGCTTTTGAATATGCTAACTTTTCTTCCAAGGAGTAAGCGTCTTTTAATTTCATGGCTGCAGTCACCATCTGCAGTGATTTTGGAGCCCAGAAAAATAAAGTCTTGACACTGTTTCTACTGTTTCCCCATATGTTTCCCATGAAGTGATGGGACCGGATGCCATGATCTTGGTTCTCTGAATGTTCAGCTTTAAGCCAACTTTTTCACTCTCCTCTTTCACTTTCATCAAGAGGCTCTTTAGTTCCTCTTCACTTTCTGCCATAAAGGTGGTGTCATCTGCATATCTGAGGTTACTGATATTTCTCTTTGCAATCTTGATTCCAGCTTGTGTTTCTTCCGGTCCAGCATTTCTCATGATATATTCTGCATATAAGTTAAATAAGCAGGGTGACAATATACAGCCTTGACGTACTCCTTTTCCTATTTGGAACCAGTCTGTTCCATGTCCAGTTCTAACTGTTGCTTCCTGACCTGCATACAGATTTCTCAAGAGGCAGGTCAGGTGGTCTGGTATTCCCAACTCTTGAAGAATTTACGGATGCCATGATCTTGGTTCTCTGAATGTTCAGCTTTAAGCCAACTTTTTCACTCTCCTCTTTCACTTTCATCAAGAGGCTCTTTAGTTCCTCTTCACTTTCTGCCATAAAGGTGGTGTCATCTGCATATCTGAGGTTACTGATATTTCTCTTTGCAATCTTGATTCCAGCTTGTGTTTCTTCCGGTCCAGCATTTCTCATGATATATTCTGCATATAAGTTAAATAAGCAGGGTGACAATATACAGCCTTGACGTACTCCTTTTCCTATTTGGAACCAGTCTGTTCCATGTCCAGTTCTAACTGTTGCTTCCTGACCTGCATACAGATTTCTCAAGAGGCAGGTCAGGTGGTCTGGTATTCCCAACTCTTGAAGAATTTTCCACAGTTTATTGTGATCCACACAGTCAAAGGCTTTGGCATAGTCAATAAAGCAGAAACATGTTTTTCTGGAACTCTTTTGCTTTTTCCATGATCCAGCGGATGTTGGCAATTTGATCTCTGGTTCCTCTGCCTTTTCTAAAAGCAGCTTGAACATCTGGAAGTTCACAGTTCACGTATTGCTGAAGCCTGGAAACTTTAGGGTGATTGAAACCACCCAAAATGAAGTGAATTGTCAGCTCTGGGAAGACACTGAGGTGTCTTCATTGTCCTAGTAATATAAATTAGAATGGAATGTCCCTTTAGGAACCTGAGTGAATAGGTGTTTGATGCACACTTGAATATTGTTCATTTAAATGGAAAATGCCTATCAAAGAGAATTTTAATAATGGCTAACCCTGTTGAGTGATTTAAGTGTGTTTTAAAGCTTTATATGCAATGTTTCTGTGAAATGAATATTACTTCTATTTTGTAAATGAGAAAACTAAGGTTCAGAGGTTTGGCAGCTTATAACAGAGTTGGAATTCAAATTCAGGTGTTTCTGTGCAAAGCTTGTACAATCCTATGTCTTATATGTATTTGTTCACTTAAATTTATTCTTAACAAATTCTTATTCTCTATCAGACACTGAGGATAAAGAGTGGATAAAGGGAAGCAAAGATGTAAGCAAAAAAGGCAGAGTTTCTGTTCTTAGAGCTTTTTTTCTAGTAGAGTAGTAGTAGCAGAAGTAGAGTGTTAGTTGCTCGGTCATGTCTGACTCTTTGCGACCCCATGGACTGTAAATGCCAGGCCCTTGACTGTGCATGGAATTCTCTGGGCAAAAATACTGGAGTGGGTTGCCATTTCCTTCTCCAGGGGATCTTCCCAACCCAGAGATTAAATAAACCCAGGTCTCCTGCATTGCAGGTGGATTCTTTACCACTTAGGAGAGGGCAAGTCTGGATCTCAGATGGGTTGCAGTCTGTACCTGCCAACAACTTGTGCGAAATTGAACTTTGCTTTACACAGCCTGCTGTAGATACTGCAGAACGGGTTAATGTTATTTTGTTCCTGGCGAGTTGACTTGCATGCAGTTAGATTTTATAAAACAGACAAGTAGAAATTGAGGCCACGAGCATATTAAAATTTGGTGTGAGTTTAACAGAGGAGGTTTCTTAAAGGATCTGATGAGATTGTGACCCTGGTTAGGGTTCCATCAACCAGTGGACACCTCTGTGGGAACTTAAAGGGAAAGATGTTTATATTTCTACCAGGGTTCATTTCAGCTTGGACAGTTCTTGGGGTACAGTTCACCTCTTACTGCTTAAACTGCTGTAAAGGAACTGATATCCTTTGTCTCATGATTGTCAGTCTTTGTCATCCTTTGGAACAGTACTTTTAAAAATCAGATATTCCTTAAATAATCATGCAAGTGTCAGGTTACTGTGATGAATGTTTCAAAGGGGAATGACAGTATAGTGAGGGTATAAAGGAGACAGTTCTGATTGGGCACATGGAGGGAAGGCTTTCCTCATTAGGAAAACTAGTGGGGAGAGCCTGGTTCTATACCAAATAGAGGAAGGCTCTGTGGTAGGGAGCTGAAAAAAGACCATTGTGCCTAGTGCTGAGAGCTGGGGAAGGGCGCATGGCAGGAGATGGGACAGAAATTAGACCAGGCGCGGGCTTTGTTTTCGTAGACTTTTGTTTCTGTAGCGAGTGGAAAATCTTTGAACTTTTTAAGGTGGTAGAGGAAGTGGGTGGGTATCAGTCACCTGATCAGATCAGTTTTTGAGAAGATAGGCATGCCATCTCCATGTGAGAGCCAAGGTAGTTTGGACTTGGGTCATGGTGTGGTGGTTGGAGGAAGAAGAGACAAATATGGGGAAAACTGGGTAAAAATCAATAGAATTCAATGATAAATAGGTTATAAGTGGTGCTGGAGCAAGTACATCAGAGGACTACCTCGTGGGTTAACCAGCTAAAGCTGTTTTGAGTTGCTTTCATAGTCTGTTCCCGGAGAAGGCAAAGGCACCCACTCCAGTACTCTTGCCTGGAAAATCCCATGGATGGAGGAGCCTGGTGGGCTGCAGCCCATGGGGTCGCTAAGTCGGACCTGACTGAGCAACTTCACTTTCACTTTTCGCTTTTATGCATTGGAGAAGAAAATGGCAACCCACTCCAATGTTCTTGCCTGGAGAACCTCAGGGACGGGGGAGCCTGGTGGGCTGCCATCTGTGGGGTCGCACAGAGTCGGACATGACTGAAGCGACTTAGCAGCAGCATAGTCTGTTTGGGTTTGGTTTTTTGTTTTTTTTTTGGCTGTGCTGGGTCTTTTTGGCGAGGGCTCTGCTCTTGTTTGGTGAGAGAGGCTGCTCTAGTTGAGGTGTGCAGGCTGCTCATTGCTGTGGCTTCTCTTGTTGGGGAGCACAAGGGCTTCAGCAGTCTGGGCTCGTGGGCTCAGTCGTCGTGGGTCCTGGGCTTCTAGAACTCAGGCTCAGTAGCTGTGGCGGGCGGTTTTAGTTGCTCGGCAGCATGTCAGATCTTCCAGACCAGGGATTGAACCTGCATCTCCTGCTTTGGCAGGCAGATTCTCTACCACTGAGCCACCAGGGAAACCCTGTTCAAGTTGTTTTTTCAAGATCATGATGGCCAAAGCTTGGTCTCTCGACTTATAGGTAATTGTAGTTAAATTCCTAGCATTACCTAGGACCCACTTTTCATCTGGATTTGTTTAAGCTTAGTTTTCTTTTGCTTAATTCTCCTACCTTGTCTTTAATTGTTTTCTCTCTAAGCAGTATTATCCTTTGTTTATATGAGAAACTTTAAAACAAATTTGGGGGGGAACAGTGGATTGTTGCTAAACATTAGGTCTCAACTTCTGAAAGCAATTATATGGAGACATCCTTCACATACGACACAGTTAACCAATTGAAAGTGTGTAATTCAGTGGCTTTTGGTATGGTGGTGCAGTCTTCACCTCAGTCCATTGTAGAATATTTTCATCACCTGAAAAAGAAATGCTGTACTCATAATTATCACTCTTCATTCCTCCCCAACTGGCCCAGCTGTGGACAGTCCCCAGTAGATTTCTTTCTCTGGACATTTCATATAATTGCGTTTCTATAACGTGGTCTTTTATATGTGACTTTTTAAACTGAGCATGTTTTCGAGGTTCATCTGTGCTGTAGTATGCATCAGTACCTAATTCCATTTTCATGGTTAATATTTCATTAATTCGGTAGAACACGTTTTGTTTTTTCATTCCTCATCTGATGGACATTTAGTTGGTTTCCAATTTTAATGACTTTTTTATGAATAATGCTGCAGTGACTGTGTACAACTTTTTATGGGAACATGTATTTATTTTCACATCTGTTGGGTATATACCTGGGAGTGGAATTGTTGGGTCATACTGCATATTATTATGTTAAATTTTTTGAAGAACTGTCAAACTGTTTTCCAAAGCTGCTGTACCATTTTGTAATCCATTAGGGATATGTCAGGGTTCAATTTCTCTACATTCTTGCTAACACTTGTCTGTCTTCTTTGATTATAAGCAAGTAAGTGTAAAGTGGTAATCTCATAGTGGTTTTAATTTGTATTTGCTTGATGGCCAATGATGCTGAACTTGACTTTTAAAAGAAAAACGGAACTGTAATTTCACTGGGGATGTAAAAATAGAAATGTTTCGTAATTTCGTGTAATTGCAAAGATACCATTAGTTTTACTGTGTTTAAAATTTGGTTCTTTTTCAACAGTTGTATTCCCTGAATGACTACAAGCCACCCATTTCTAAAGCAAAAATGACCCAAATTACTAAGGCAGCCATCAAAGCTATAAAGGTGAGTAACACTTTTTACTCTTCTGTTTCAAAAGGAAATACTCCACTAATATTTTGGAGGAGGGATAATTTTTACAGATTATATATTTTCTTCATCTTTACAAAGTTAGTACATGTTCCAAGGTTGGAAAAACACAAAAATTAAAATCTGTCACCTACAAACCCTCCCAACTAGAGATAAACACTTAATATTTTCATAAATATTCTTACATAAACTTTGAAGCAGTCATTTCCTCTTTTCATAGGTAAGATTTTGGATACAGACACATTGTGGAGAATGTGTTTAACACTGTTATTTGTCAGACTGACTTTATAGAATCTTGAAATACTAGTTAAGAAAAGTTTTCTAAATAAAAATTAATGCGTTGGTATTTTTATCTTATTGATTATACTATAGATTTGAAAATAGACCTTTATGGAAAATAATTGGATTACATTGGACATAGGACATTTAAACTCTGGGAAGAGGCCACAGGTATTTATTTAGCTGTTACTCTGACACAGTAGTTTTGAACCTGTGTTGACATATGGATACTGCTACTGCTTTGTCACTTCAGTCGTGTCCGACTCTGTGTGACCCCGTAGACGGCAGCCCACCAGGCTCCACCGTCCCTGGGATTCTCCAGGCAAGAACACTGGAGTGGGTTGCCATTTCCTTCTCCAATGCATGAAAGTGAAAAGTAAAAATGAAGTTGCTCAGGCGTGTCCAACTCTTAGTGACCCAATGGACCGCAGCCTACCAGGCTCCTCCATCCATGGAATTTTCCAGGCGAGAGTACTGGAGTGGGTCGGCATTGCCTTCCCCATGACTTATGGATACTTCTGAAAATCTCAGAAGATTGGACTGTCCAGAGAAATACACACATGTACAACATTTTGCCTCAGAAGGTTGAACTGTTTCTAGAGAAATACACATATGTACAAAGTTGTCAATAGAATTTCTTGGCTTTAGGGAGGGACCTTCTGAAGCTCAGCCATAGATACCTCTCAAAAATGTCCTTATCCCCAAAGCTAAGACTCCCTATTCTAGTCGGGTTGTTAAAACTGAGTAGAGTGAGTGCTTATTTTTCATTAAGTAGATCTACTGTAGATTCTCAGTGATATGTTTTTCTGCTCTGAGTAAGAACATCAGCCATAACCAGAGGCACCATTATTTAAATAAGTTATCTCTATTTTTTTGTTTTTTTTTTGTTTGTGTTTTTGGCCTCACTGAGGGGCTTTTGGAATTTTAGTTCCTCAACCAGGAATCCAGCCCTGGGCTCCCAGCAGTGAAAGCGCTAAGTCCTACCCACTGAACTGCCAGGGAATTCTCTGGATAAGTTGTCTTTGAATAATAGCATTATCTGTTAGATTTAACAGATGATTCTTCATAGAGAGTCTATTAGGAGAAAATTTAGATAGTTGATTTTGCAGCATTCTAGCGGCCAAATACCTGAATGGTCTAGTGGTTTTCTCTACTTTCTTCAATTTAAGTCTGAATTTGGCAATAAGGAGCTCATGATCTGAGCCACAGTCAGCTCCCAGTCTTGTTTTTCCTGACTGTCTAGAGCTTCTCCATCTTTGGCTGCAAAGAATATAATCAATCTGATTTCCGTGTTGACCATTTGGTGATGTCCATGTGTAGAGTCTTCTCTTTTGTTGTTGGAAGAGGGTGTTTGCTATGACCAGTGCATTCTCTTGGCAAAACTCTGTTAGCCTTTGCCCTGCTTCATTCCTTATTCCAAGGCAAATCTGGCCACTCCAGGTGTTTCTTGACTTCCTACTTTCAAATCCCTTATGATTATACAGTGGAAGTGAGAAATAGATTTAAGGGCCTAGACCTGATAGATAGAGTGCCTGATGAACTGTGGACTGAGGTTCGTGACATTGTATGAGAACAGGGATCAAGACCATCCCCAAGGAAAAGAAATGCAAAAAAGCAAAATGGCTGTCTGGGGAGGCCTTACAAATAGCTGTGAAAAGAAGAGAAGCGAAAAGCAAAGGAGAAAAGGAAAGACATAAGCATCTGAATGCAGAGTTCCAAAGAATAGCAAGAAAGCCTTCCTCAGCTATCAATGCAAAGAAATAGAGGAAAACAACAGAATGAGAAAGACTAGAGCTCTCTTCAAGAAAATTAGAGATACCAAGGGAACATTTCATGCAAAGATGGGTTTGATAAAGGACAGAAATGGTGTGGACTTAAGCAGGAGATATTAAGAAGTGGCAAGAATACACAGAAGAACTGTACAGAAAAGATCTTCACAACCAAGATAATCACGATGGTGTGATCACTCACCTAGAGCCAGACATCCTGGAATGTGAAGTCAAGTGGGCCTTAGAAAACATCACTACGAACAAAGCTAGTGGAGGTGATGGCATTCCAGCTGAGCTATTTCAAATCCTGAAATATGATGCTGTGAAAAGTGCTGCACTCAATATGCCAGCAAATTTGGAAAACTCAGCAGTGGCCACAGGACTGGAAAAGGTCAGTTTTCATTCAAATGCCAAAGAATGCTCAAACTACCCCACAATTTCACCCATCTCACATGCTAGTAAAGTAATGCTCAAAATTCTCCAAGCCAGGCTCCAGCAATACGTGAACTGTGAACTTCCAGATGTTCAAGCTGGTTTTAGAAAAGGGAACCAGAGATCAAATTGCCAACATCTGCTGGATCATGGAAAGAGCAAGCAAGTTCCAGAATAACATCTATTTCTGCTTTCTTGACTATGCCAAAGCCTTTGACTGTGTGGATCACAATAAACTGTGGAAAATTCTGAAAGAGATGGTAATACCAGACCACATGACCACTTGGAGAAAGCTGAGCGCCAAAGAATTGATGCTTTTGAACTGTGGTGTTGGAGAAGACTCCTGAGAGTCCCTTGGACTGCAAGGAGATCCAGCCAGTCCATCCTAAAGGAGATCAGCCCTAGGTTTTCTTTGGAAGGAATGATACTAAAGCTGAAGCTCCAGTACTTTGGCCACCTCATGTGAAGAGTTGACTCATTGGAAAAGAATCTGATACTGGGAGGGATTGGGGGCAGGAGGAGAAGGGCACAACAGAGGATGAGATAGCTGGATGGCATCACCGACTCGATGGATGTGCTGCTGCTGCTGCTAAGTCGCTTCAGTCGTGTCCGACTCTGTGCGACCCCATAGACGGCAGCCCACCAGGCTCCGCTGTCCCTGGGATTCTCCAGGCAAGAACACTGGAGTGGGTTGCCATTTCCTTCTCCAATGCATGAAAGTGAAAGTCAAAGTGAAGTCGCTCAGTTGTATCCGACTCTTCTCGACCCCATGGACTGCAGCCTACCAGGCTCCTCCGTCCATGGGATTTTCCAGGCAAGAGTACTGGAGTGGGTTGCCATTGCCTTCTCCACGATGGACGTGAGTCTGAGCGAACTCCAGGAGTTGGTGATGGACAGGGAGGCCTGGCGTGCTGTGATTCATGGGGTCACAAAGAGTCAGACACGACTGAGTGACTGATCTGATCTGATCTGATTGGCCAAATCTTAGTTTTCATACTTGTAATCAATGTCTAAATAGCATTAGAGTTCAAATCTCTGTATTTACATGTAGAATCTGAAAGATAAGGACAGTGAGCAATGAACACATTTAACTTAGAGAATTTTCTTCACAGAAGTGATTTTTCAGTGTCTCTGATGAGTGCTTTCTTTTTGTTCTCCGTCATGTGGTCTGATTTCTATGATCGTGATCCTGAGATTGTGCAACATACATATTATCATTTTTGTTCTGTGAAATGGTTGATGCATTTTAATGAAAGCTTTTGTTGGACAGAATACTATTTAATTGAAGACCTTTAAAGAATAGGTATTAAGATTGTTTACATTTTTCAGATGTGGGAAGGGTCTAAGGAAATTTGCAGCAGTCAGAATAAAAATAGCTAGATTTTAATTTTTCTTTCAGTCAAGAGAAAAAACTTGGTTTACAGTTTAAACATGGTTTACTGTACTGTTTTGATTTACTGGTACTTAGTTTTTTAATTTTGAAAAAATCAGAGCATGTTTCAAAATACAGGGAGCAATACAAAGCCGCTTAGAATTGCCAGGTATTAGCATCTTGGGCAGTACATTTGGTTAGTTCTCTACATGTACACACAGACACACTTTGTCAGGTTTTTTTGACTGAGTCATTTGAGAACTCATTTCAGAATTCGTTTAGAATAGCACATAATCCCTAAATACTAGAATTTTAATGTCCTAAAGCCAAGAGATTTCATAGATCATCAAAACACATCCCATGCAAGAAATTTTACTTTGATGCAACATTATTATCTAATATAATCTACACTTTGAGTTATCATTTGTCTGAATACTACCTTTAGTAGCTAATCCCTGCACTTGTTCATTTTCGGGATCCAGCCAAGATCCTGTCATGTATTTGTCCTTTTACCCAGCCTTTTGCTTTGTTTCTGTTTTGTTTTTCATTGACATTTTTGAAGAGTTTAGACCAACTGTTTTGCAGTACTGTTACTTTAAACTGCATTTGATGCATATATAAATTGATATTTGAACTGCTTTTTCAGTTAAATGATACTGTGTTTCATATTAAGGTAAATCATCAGCTTTTTGTCAGTGTTAAGAGATGATTATTGTGATGGGTGTTTGTTGCCATTGCACACTGTCAACGGAACCTCTGATAACCTGTTATGGAAAAAGACTTATGTGAATTGAAAATCTTTGAATTAACATTAGTAAGCTAACATTTAGTTTTAGTCTGAATTATAAATCATACATAAAGTAACTAGAAGTAAGAAGCTCTGGCAAGATGTTTTCTAGAAGAATTATTATTTAATAAAAACCACTCAGTGTGTAAGTGGTATTTTATATATTGATTTAAAATATTTAGTTATTTATAAAGTGCCCAATAACTTTTAAGTAGTTGTTTTGGTGGGGTTTTTTTTGTTTTTTTTTTTTTGCTTAAATAACTTAAACTGTTGAGTAGACTGTTATTTTCAGTAAGGAAACTTTATTGTAGATTTTGATTTGGTGAATATGATTAATGAAGTTTTCCTATATTTTTTGCTTTATAAATGTTGGATTTCATGTTGCAGTTGAATGGTCTCATGTCTCAGTGTAAGTGGATATCCCTTAAAAGCATAAATTATGAGATCACAAATATAAAGCAAAGCATAATTGAGGCTAGTTTTTTAAACAGAAATATGCTGATGATGCTATTGCCATTGAGCTATTAGATACAAATTCCAGATAGTTTTTGTTTAACCTATGATTTTTATTTTATTCATTTTCAAGTTTATTCATAGTGTTGTTTTATAAAACTTAAATGTAAAGGGTTTTCTCCTAATTGATAAAAGCTCATTTCTGATTTTTAATCCTTGTGCTCCCTTCTCTTCTGCTGAATTCATTTTGGCTGATCCATTCGAACATTGTACATCTCTATATTTTGTTATATATACATGCTAGTTTTATTTTCTAGAAGCAGAAGATAATGAAGTTGAAAGCAAACTCCCTTGGATACATTTGTTAATGTTCTTTATTTTCAGTTATTTGAGTTTTCTATGGCAACCCACTCCAGTATTCTTGCTGGAGGATCCCAGGGACGGGCGAGCCTGATGGGCTGCCATCTAAGGGGTCACATAGAGTCGGATACAACTGACGCTACTTAGCAGCAGCAGCAATACTAACCTAATTTATCCAATAAAATGTTACTGTTGGAGATCTTTACTTTTCCTTCCAGGAAGGAAGGATGTACATTACCAGTGGCCTACCACCATATTTTGCATGTAACACACTTTGGATATACTGACCATATACCTACTTCAGGAACCTTTACTGACCATAGCTAGTGCTCATGTTTATGTTTGTTTATGTTATGTTTATCTCAGAATTCATGATTAAAATTCATTGCTTTTTGATAGACCTTTGAAGCTTTGTGAAACTGTATATTTAGCAGGAAAGTTCTAATCAAACATTTAAAACCTCTTCTTTTTTTCTTTTAGTTTTATAAACATGTGGTACAGAGTGTTGAGAAATTCATTCAGAAAGTAAGTATATAGTTTTCCCTGTATGTGCTAAATATTCTGTAACTGTAGACTAACACCCTGTGTTATTCTCTTTTCAAATACCCAACTTTAAATTGTTTTGATGACCGTTCAAAAGTGATTCCATTTGTTTTAATACCTAATTAAGAAATAAAATTAAACTACCTTTCAAATAATTCTAAAAACGAAAGCTTTCAGGTAGACATGTTTGTTAATTTGCATTGCCATAGTGAGCATCTGTTCTGTGAAGAAAATGTTTCAGTATGATTTTTTAAATGAAATTTTAGATTCATTGCTTTTTATATAACCTTTAGAGAAGTTCTCTTTATTCATTTCAAGCTAAATGCCTAGAGAGCAGTCTTCCTTGTAGATAAGATGTAGTAAAGTGTAGTAAAAATGCTTTTCTTCTGCTGATTCATTTTGTCTCATCCATTAGGGCAGTATGCATCTCTACATCTTATTATTAGACCTAAAGTTCCATTTTCTAGGGTAAGCAGAGGGAGGCGAAGTTGAAAACAGCTGTTTTTGCATACATTTTGTAATTTCTTTGGTAACCAGAGCCCAAGGTGACTAGGTTATATTTCTTTGCTCCTTTGTGATCAGTGCCTTATCTGTGCCACTTTTTTTGGACAGGAGTACCATAAGACTTAGGATTTGTAAAATGATACTGTAGGAATCTGTCATTGAATTGAGGTTTGGTATTCTGCCCTTGTTCACTTGCCTAGATGTGAGCAGACCAATTTGAGAATCAGAGGTAAAAAATCAAAGGTAAATCAAAGGACATAAATTGTGGTGTGTTTCTTGAGTGAAGATAGTTGACTGGAGGAGGGTGCTTGGATTAGAATAGTATTACTGTGTCTCCAAGCTATCTGGATAATCTTGAATAAATCAGTTAACTTTTATTTGATTCAGCTTTTTGCCCCTCTTAACACCTTGTTTTCTCAATACTTAAAGTATTGGTAAAACATATTTTGAGATGAACAGCTAGTGAATTGAAGCTTAAGGTATGGGGTGAAATAACAGGTATGCTGTATGTTTAAGGTAAATCTAACTGTAAGATAGAAATGTTGGTGGTTAGAAAATTTCATTGTTAATAAAACTTTAAAAAGGTTCAAATGTCTAAACAGTGTGTCTTGAACTTTTTTTTGTGCATAAGAAACTTGCACAAATTACCAGGGATTTTGTTCAAATGCAGGTTCTGATTCCCTGAGAGTGGGTCATTTAGACTCTGGTAAAACCAAAGCAGATCAGGCTCTGGTTGAAAGTTTCTCCTGAGAGTTGTTCAGTCTCTCATTGGTGTCCGACTCTTTATGACCCTATGACCGCAGCACGCTAGGCTTCCCTGAGAGTAGACCTTGTTAAGCCCTGAATGCTCTGGCTCTCTTGGAAAGGTTCCTTTTCCTCTCCTTCTGTTGGAAGCATGCAGTATTCACTTCCAGAATTCATTTGGTGTCAGGTGTAACTGTGTCCTGAGACAGCCCTCTTTTCTTACACGCTACTGTCAGCATCATTTAGTGCTTTGTAAGTATAGCCACAATTAATTCAAAGTATAAAAAAATCGCTCATGATATTGGAGGCTTAGGAATTCTTGTGTTTTTGCTACTGATAGAACTTGAAGAAACAGTTGAAAAACATTTCGGATCTTTTTAGTCTTAATTCTTCTCTCAAGTCTCTAGTTGGTAACATAACCAAGTTTACCAAATACTGTTATTTTAAAGCTTTTCTACAACATTTAAATCATACATAACACTTTTTTTTTTTTTTTTTCCATTTTATGTGGCAGGCACATAAAAATACCTAGTGTGATCAGTGAAGGAAACTCCATACTGTAACATCATAATGTGGTGTTTCTAAAGGTTATTGTTAAAGAAGTGTTCATCTTTATAGCTTAATACTAAAACCCCTAACAATTTTGAAGCTTTCGAATCTTCACAGTAGGGAAGAAAGGCCCATTTATTGTGGTGTGTACTCATGATTCTTATGTACTGTGAGTTTATAATCAAGAATTTTTGTTATAACTCAAAGAAAAAGGTGTATTTGGTTTTTTTTTTTTAACTTACTACACTAATTGCTTTTATTACTTACCACTCAGTATTTAAAAACTCTTACCAGCAACTTAGCAATTTTATTTAGCCTTACTCTCAAGATAATCATTTCTATAAAATAATACATTAAATATGAGACTTTTGTCTGTTTTTCCAGCATTGAGGAATAGATGACTTTTAACAAAGAAATGTCTTGGCTTTTCATAAAATGTAAACAATTTTTTTGTGGATGTATTATTTTCCTGGCTAGGTAGATAATTATTTGCATGTACGGTAGTCAAAGGAAAATAAGTCAAATATATGAACTGAGGAACAAATATGCTAGATTTGGGGGGGAACATCAGTGAAAACTATTTCAGACTTCTAAAACAATAACTTTCAACAGAGCAGACAGTTTTGAACCTTTGGTTGGTTAAACCTAAAACTTTAATGTCCACACGTCAACATTACTGCCCTTTTATTAAATATTTCAAGTACTAAACAGCCAGAACCTTGCAACAGATACTTATAAATTGGTGCTATCGGTCTCTTCATTTTCTTAATAATGACCTTAAGAAGAAGGAATCTGAAGGAACAAATGATGGATCATCTAGTCTCTTTGCAGAATGAAGTCACTCATTGTCTTGACTGAAAATACTGTTTAGAAACATGTATCTGTGTGTTGGAGGTGGATTGAAGATCCTTTAGTCACTGGTCCTTGGGTCTAATAAATTTTTCAAGCATGCAGTTTTGATTAGTGCTATATATGATTTCTATGAAATGACTCTGGATGAAATGCTTACCTAATTACACTCAAAATTTGAACCTGCTTCTAGCAGCCATAATTTCATTTTAATTAGTATGTATTTGGGAGGCAGGTTTTCTTATGCTTCTGGATATGGGGAAATTGAAGCAGTGAACTTGCTAGTGAAAGGTTCTTCATTGTGCTTAGGAAGGTCCCAGGAGACTCATATTCTGCAGATTAGAAGAAGGATAAGAAACACTGATCAGCGAAGTAGCTAAAACATGTTTTCCTAGGACAGATTTTTAGAATCATAGTGGTAGTGTCTTACCTTTCATATAGGTTTGCATTTGAGAAAAGTTTTAAAACTTAGGCTCACTGTGTTTACAGTGTTGTAATTTGCCATTTGATTCCTTCTTTCATTATTATAGAGATCCTTTTGCTGTGTGTTTTTTGGATGAAGTCTAAGGCTTGTTGGCAGTACTTTTTTACCAGATCTTTTCTTTCTTGAATTCACTGCTTGAATTAAAAAAATCATTAAACTATATATATATATTTTTATTTTAACCACACCTTTTGTTTTTTATTGTTCAAGCCAGTTACACAGGGCTATTTTGAAGCTTAAGTGACTGGCAGTTGAACTGAATATGTAGAGTAGCCAAAGTAGATTCTTTGAAATGCCATTCTGGAGACAGATGGTATGGAATGGTCAGCCTCTGCATGTTCATCACCCAGCATGAGCAGTGTGTTTGTGTTTTTACAGATTTATGGTGACATTTGTCTGTTGAGAATTTTAACCTTCTCATTTACTTCCTTTCCCACTCTTCTTTTTTCATCAGTGTAAACCAGAATATAAGGTACCTGGACTTTATGTTATTGACTCTATTGTACGACAATCTCGACATCAGTTTGGTCAAGAAAAGGATGTGTTTGCACCCAGATTTAGTAATAACATCATTAGCACTTTCCAGAATTTATACCGTTGCCCTGGAGATGACAAGGTATGCTGCCTCTTTTTAAAGTTGGTGTAGTAATACCTTTTTGGTCTTAATAAGACTTTACATTATCATAATTTATCATTTTATATTATCCTCTATTTGTTATCCTTAATTTGAATAGTTATTGCACTGTCCATGTTTCTTTTTGTTATTAGACTTTTCTTAAACAGAATGAAAGATATAGTTGCTTTTGCTACTTTTTAATTTATTAAAGCCATTGGTGTTAAAGAAACTGGCTCTAATACGCATTTGTAATTACCCTAAAGTCTTATTTATTTACATGTACAACCAATTCATAATTTTGGTCATTTGACATGAGCTGATATTTACCTATTTAGGTGTCTGTGGAAAATGAATTTACCAAGTAATTAGTAGACAATAACTGCATATCAGAATTCCTTTGTTATGGAAGCATTTTCTTAGTGCTGGAAACTGGGATAGTAAAAGGTTACATTTCTTGGATGCTAACTTTGAAATTTAGTGTCCTTATTCTGACAGATTTGATTGCAGTGTTGATTTTGTAGGAAAAGTAAAAACAGGTGAAGACTTCTCTAAAGAAGAGCAACCAGACTTAAAAGCTTACCACAAATCTTTTACCTCCTCTCAAGTACAACAAGATTAGCTGGTTTTTATTTTTAATACCTGTTATACAGTCTTGAATCAGAAAAAAGTCTTGTTATAGTGGATAGATATGGAGAAAATGTATTATTGTGTCATTAGTTATAAACTGTTCTTAGATATGCCTCTAGAGTCAGATTTCTTCTAATTAATCTTGGTACATTGATGATTCTTTACAGGCAGAAAGAATGCTTCCAGTTTTAATGTGTTCCATCATAATTGAGTCTTAAATACCTTAGAACACCACCTAAAATAACTCATTTGAGATTTTATATAAACATTTTTGAAGTAACTTAGACACTTTGATTTAGGAATTTCACTAGTTTGGACTTGACAATGAATAAGTCAGTCTTGAGTTTGTAGACTTAATATTTGTCATTTATAATAATGATTAGTATATAGGGATTTTTTGATAATCACAGTCAGAAAGATTATACTGATCTGTAATCTCAGTGCCTGAACTCCATTAAGTGTCCAAGAAGTATTTTAATCCATCCTTCCTGTCCATGGCCTGAGGAGCCACTATGATATGACTGTTCTAAAGTTTTGAAAGCAAAAAAATAAAAATAATCATTTTTCTTTTTTCCTCTAGAGTAAAATAGTGAGAGTATTAAACTTGTGGCAGAAGAATAATGTATTTAAGAGTGAGATTATCCAGCCTCTTCTGGATATGGCAGCAGGGATTCCTCCTCCAGTTGTCACACCTGTTCTGGCCAGTACTACTGCTGCTATGAGCAATACTCCAGGTATGTTGCTTTGAGAGGGATTTTCTGAGCATTCTACTCATGCATTTCAGGTGATTGTTCATATGTGAAATGATAATTTGACAGTGCAGGAGAATTTGTTTCGCTTTAGGTAAATGAAAGGCAGTCTTAATTTGAAGGAACAATAAAATCAGAAATTATATGTGTGTTTCATTCTTTTCAAAAAAATTAAAAAGCTAAGCTTTTAAAATTCCTAGAAACATACATAATCAGCTTGGGAAGTTGGTATGTCAGTTGAATTTTTCCTGATTTAGACTGTAATCTTTTAAACTTGCATATGTATTAACTAGCTATTCATAGTGAGCTAAGTGTACTTAATATATAAAGAGAAAACCCTGAAAAATTTTATTTAATGGATTCAAGAATGAGTAATAATCTCAAAATCATGGAGGTGTTTTTGAGGTATTTAAATGACATTTGAATTTTTTTTTTTAAACCATAGTCTAAGAATTACATTTGTTGTCATTTTGATATATATTTTTTTGGGGTATGTACATATACATTTTGGAACAATAATAATTTTATGTACACTTTTATAATACATTTTTCATCAAAGATTGAGATTTCTTTATATCATTGAATTTTCTTCTTTAGTAAGGTATTTAATGATTTCTGAATATTGTAGGTTCCTTTAGAATGGTAGCTTAGTTAATTAAAAATAAGTATGAAAAGCTCTTTTTGGTTATTTTTGTTGTTGCCTTTTATTTTGTTTAATGAACCTAATTATGTAATGGTTTTTAAAGATGAAGACAGTAAAATTATATAAATTTGTACATATTTTATAAAAGTGACAGAACAAATCTCTCTATAGTTTTCCACATCTTATTTACTTACATATTTATTGGGGATGGGTTTGATGTCTTTCTAAAAGGAACTCCTGTGACACCTGTTACTCCAGCCAATGTGGTCCAAGGTTTACCTGATCCGTGGGTGTCTCAGATAACAAATACGGATACACTTGCAGCAGTAGCTCAGATCTTACAAAGTCCTCAAGGCCAACAGGTGAGCAGCCTTTTTTGTTATGTCAACAGGATTTAGAACTCATTGTTTTCCTAATGCATTGTTTCATTATGTACCACCTAAAGAGTGTTTTTAAAAAAAATTTTTTTTTAATGACCACACTACATACAATACTTTGTAACTTGCTTTTTTAAATTTAATAATGTATTATGTCTGTTTTTATCATTGAAGATTATTTTACAAATAATTCATTCTACACCAAAATAATTGATTTAGCAAATAGTTTTGCCAAGCATTATTAGGTGCTGTTGTTAATCCAGTAATGAGACTGGGAAGCCTTCTGCCTTGGAGAAGATATCTTTCTGTCTTAGGGGAGACAGACAATAAAGAAGTATAAAACATTATTCAGATAGAGATATATGACTTAAAGGGACTTCCCAGGTGTGCTAGCAGTAAGGAACCTGCCTGCCTGCAATGCAGGAGATGTAATGAGATGTGGGCTCGATCCCTGGGTTGGGAAGATCCCTGGAATAGGAAATGCAGCCCACTCCAGTGTTCTTGCCTGGAGAATCCCGTGGACAGAGGAGTCTGGCAGGCTACAGTCCAGAGGGTTGCGCATAGTTGGACACTACTGAAGCAACTTAGCACATATGACTTAAAACAGGGCATATCTTTAGAGTGACTAGATTTGGAAGAAGGGGTCAGAGTTAGAGTAGCCAAGAGAAAGCATCTTTGACAAAGTGACATTTGAAGAACCTGTTCGGCAAATATGAGATTGTCTTTCCTTAGCATCTGTGTGGGGTTTTTTTGTTTGTTTGTTTTTAAGCTTATCCTTTAAAACCAGATCACTTGTGATCTATACAGTAAAACGCCCGAGCTGTCCTTCCCACATGTTCACACATTTCAGCCTCCTGTCTTTGTTTAAATGCTAGCTCAGTAAGGCCTTCAGACAGCTATTTAAAACCTCAAATGCTGCCTTTCATCTGCTCTGCTCCTTTTCTTTGTCACCTGCCTTCTTTTCTTCCTTAGCACCTAATATCTCATGTAACTTCCTCATTTGTTTCATTCACTGTCTCTTTCCACTGTAATGTATACTGTACAAGGGCAAGGAGTTTCTGTTTTGCTCACTGCTGTATTTCAGTGTCTAGGTTATAGCAGGTATTCAGTATAGTTTGTGAAACGAATGACTGATGTATAGAGGCATAATAATGTTGGGTTATAGAGAAGATATCTTAGAATTGAGTTTTCTAGAAGATAAGATAGTCTACATGTGTAAATTACTAGTCATGACATTGAAGTGGTAAACCTAAGTGTGGGACCTGGGCTGAGAAGTGAAGGATTCATGTACTAAGCAGTGAGGAGTTGCCAGAGATTTTTATGTTGAAGTCACATGATCTGAAGAGTAGTTGAATAGATGGGGAAAAAAGAGAAATCTAGAGATAAGGAGTATATTTGTTGGTAACAATGATAATAGAAAGACAGTAATACATACGTGAAAAATAGTACAGTTGTGGACTCTTTAAAATGACAACCTTTAAAAAAATGGAACCAGTTCATTTATTTAGCCTTAGGTTGGATCAGGTTTCTACATTTTGGGGACAGTTGTGAAAGAAAATTGAATATTAGATTAAATTGTAGAATTTACTAACTTTCTGTGATGATGATATTTTGAAAAGAACCCATAAAGGCAAATCTAATTTTAAAAGGTATCTGTTGAAAAGTACTTTTGGCAGGAAAGTGGGTATTCTAGAAGAATAATGCAAAGAGTCAAGGAGACACAGTATCTGAGATGTGAAGTCAGAGTGGAGAAGTAGTAGAACGCTGCAGCGTTTGAACCTGGGTGACGGAAAGGATAACACTGCTGTGGGGGTGTCGGGGGGGGGAATGCAGATGTCAGAAGGAGCGTTTAGAAGGTGTGAAGACGTTTCCTTGCTTCCTTCTTTGCTCCCTATAATACTCCCTTGTTTTAGTCATCCATCCTGTCTGGTTTGGAGCTTCTTTAGTGCAGTAGCTCGGCTATCATATATTTTTGTGCTTTGTCTCGTATCACATTGGTAGTTTGTAGTAAATGTTCATTGATGGGTGAAGACTGGTTTGTTGTCCAGTGTCCCTTTTTGAGGACAGGCTTGGAGCTATTTCATCCTGTCATCAGGCGTATGTTCATCTTCTCTCACTATAAATGGAACTTTAGTTAAAGATACAAATGTCTTGTTTAGCAGTGGCTTTGCTATTTTTATTTTTCTATTCCAAACTGATAATTTTCAGATTTAATTTCAGTTTACATCTTACGTAGAAAAGTAATTACTTCTGGGATATATATAGGGCTTACTTAACTGAAATAGCTTTAGGATTTTATTATTATTTCTATTTTTTAAGAGAGAAGGTGAATATAGGGGGGTAGGGGTTGCTTTCCACTCTTGTTGACACTATTTGTCTTTCATTTCCTTAGTTTCAGACTGCTCCAAGGGAAAGATTCCTTATTTTCTTTCCTCCTTTTAGGAATGTGTTGTCAGATGGTAAATTTGAAAGATAGCAAAAGCAGTTGTTGTAAGTGCTTGTCCTTTTACATAGATTGAGTTCATTGAAGAAGGGAATGAAAAGCTTAGTGAAAAAAATTAGTCTGCGATGAATTTTTATTTTGTTGTTTGTCATGGTATGGTCATTTTATTTTGTTTAAAGTTCCTTGACTTTCCAGAAGTAAAGACAAACCTATTTAGAACTGTTACATATGGCACACACACAAAAATCTTATTTTAAAAATGAATTGTTTTGAGTCAATATTTATTTTTTCTTGGTCTCTAGACTTAGAATGATAAATTTTATTGACTAAAAGTTTAGATGAGCATTCTTATGGGTAAAACCCAACACTTGTTTGTAACAATTCTCTTTTCTCTCCCCACACCCCTCTGCAGCTTCAGCAGTTAATACAGACTTTACAGATACAACAGCAGAAGCCTCAGCCCTCCATCCTGCAAGCCCTGGATGCTGGTCTTGTCGTCCAGCTGCAGGCTCTTACAGCACAGCTTACAGCAGCAGCTGCAGCAGCCAACACCCTTAATCCCCTAGAACAGGGGGTGTCTTTTAACAAGGTAAAAATTAGGATAACAGATCTGTTCTATATGAACTGACTTTTCTATACTATCATGTAGATTGCAATTATGTAAATTACATTTTACTGTAGAACTGTTTCATGTTTTAACATCCATTATACTCTATA
Organism: Aepyceros melampus; assembly: GCA_006408695.1. Taxonomy (NCBI): domain Eukaryota; kingdom Metazoa; phylum Chordata; class Mammalia; order Artiodactyla; family Bovidae; genus Aepyceros; species Aepyceros melampus. The sequence continues at coordinate 125,272 of SJXQ01005652.1, forward strand.
AGGGTTTTCCTGGTGGCGTAGACGGTAAAGAACCCACCTGCAATGTGGGAGCCTTGGGTTCAATCCCTGGGGGTTGAGAAGATCCCCTGGAGAAGGAAATAGCATCCCTCTCCAGTATTCTTACCTGGAGAATCCCCATGGGCAGAGGAGCCTGGCAGGGTATAGTCCATGGGGTTGTTAAGAGTCAGTCAGACACGACTGAGCAACTAAACACAGCACTGTATAAGGGGCTTCCCAGATGGCGCTAGTGGTAAAGAACCTGCCTGCTGATGCAGGTGACATACGAGATGCGGGTTCATTCCCTGAATTGGGAGGATCCCCTGGAGGAAGGCGTGGCAACCACTAGTATTCTTGCCTGGAGGGAGAATCCCATGGATAGAGGAGCCTGGCGGGCTTCAGTCCTTAGGGTTGCAGAGTCAGACATGACTTAATCGACTTAGCACATGCAGATGTACTGTTATTGAGTAAATATTACTAATAACAGTTATTAAGTAAATATTACTGTTAAGAAATACATTTTACAAGAAATTTTAAGTAATTTTATAAATCCACTTGAAGCATTTATTTTCTTTTGACTAAAGAAAACTGGTCAGTAATATTGTATATTCACATTGAGACATGATTATTTTTGAGCTAATTTTTATGGATGTTACAAATAAATTAATTATAGTGTCTAGCCCATAATTTTAATCTGATAAAATTGTAAAGTATGTGAAAGTTCAAAGGAAATCTTCTTTACAAGATGTTATAATGCTATAATATGATAAATTGAGATATAACTGTATTTTCAAAGTTGAAAATCCTGGATGTTTAACTTGTGTGATATCCTCAGTATTCTTGCTGATTATAGGAATATTATCCTTTGGAAATGTTATCTGTATTCTTTTTATTTCTGCTGTTATTTTCATAGAAGTATGAATGGTTGATAGAAATACTGATTTATTAGATTGTATTACTTAGGTTTGTTTACCCCACAGCTTTCAAAAAGCCTCTAAACTGATCATTTAAAAGACAGTGGAGCGTTCTGAGAGAACTGTACTAGTAATAGAGTTCTAGATTTCTTTTTTAATAAAACTTTTTTACTCTTGACAAGCCACTCAAGTATTTAAATCCTAATCTTCTCTTCTATAAAGTTAAAGTATTGGTAATTATCCTATGTGTCATGATTGTTCTGCTTCATAAGACAACAAAATTCTTTGCCTGTCAAAATTCTTTGAAGAGAAGTAAAGGTCCACTCAAAATGTTTTTTTATAGTATAACAATAAACAGTAAAATTACATGAAATAAACAGTATGTAACAATAGCATTATATGAAAGAAATAGTTACATTCTAAATGATAGAGATAAATTAATGGAATGTCATTGATCTTCAGAATAGCATTTGTAACTTGTATTTGTGTAAAGTGCCTTTAAATTTGTCTCTTTCTCTCCCTCTTTTTTTTTTTCCTCCACTTAGAAGTTGATGGATAGGTTTGATTTTGGGGAAGATTCTGAGCATAGTGAAGAACCCAAAAAGGAAATTCCAGCTCCTCAGCTGTAAGAGTTGTTATGTTTTTCTTCATAAACCATAAATTTTTTCTGTTATCTTTATAAACATTGCCATCTGAACTACTCAGTATACTTTGAGCATTGTTCAGGCTCTTGGGCTCTCACATAAGAAGATGGAGGAGTTGCTGCTTGTTACCTCCCTATATAGTTTTGACTCTACGAACTTTGCAGACAGTTGGGGTATATAAAAATTCTTTACTGGAAAGTTGATAGGTGTTGATAAATTTGGTTGTAACATTTGCTTTTGATATATTAAGCTTTAGGTTATTTAGCTCAGTTGAAATAGTAGGAGAAAGAAGTTTTCTTCTAGTGTCCGTGGCTGCTTCTAGGAAGTATATAGTAAATTCTGGGACTGTATCAGATTAATTAGAAGTAAGGAACAGGGTTGTAGGGATTTTGTTTGTTAAAAAAATAGATTGTGAGTTTTTGTTTAAATCAGTGATTCCCCTACTTCCTTACCCCAAACGATTGTGCAGAGCCTTGGATTCTGTGAGGGTTCAGGAGAGGACCAGTGGGAAAAAGGATGTTGGAGAGGAAGGTGGAAGGTGGGAGAATAGGAAAGGGATGATGAGTGGGGGAGGCCTCTGGATGTCTTATTTCAGCAGTTACTAGTTTTCTATATTGTGATAATATATTTAAAAATATATATATATATAAATGCATTTATATGCTTATGATAAAGAGATTCTACTTGAAAAATCAAGAACTAATGTTTTAGACTACAAAGCATTTGAGATCATGTAGATCAGTGTCCTGAGCAATGTAAGAATCTCCTCTAACAGTCCTGATAAGTTTTTTATCTGTTGTTTATTAATGCCTCCTGTGACATAGAGTTAAGTAGTTGTTAATACGGTTTGATCTTTTGTTACTGAATCCTGTGGGATTTGCTTTCTACACACTGATCCATTTTGCTTTCTGAAGCAAGGAAGCAAATTTTCTCCATAATCTATTGAGACATAACCATTCAGTATTTGAAGATAGGTATCATCCTTCCCCTTAGGTTTATTTGCTCCAGATGAACTATACTTTTTTCCAACTGTTTCAAGACTTCTCACCATCCTGATTGCCCCTTTGAGGATGCCCTCTTTTTTGTTCATGTCTTACCTGTGGCACCCAGAATTCCAGGTGTATTTATTCCAGGTGTGAATTTCCCAGAATATAGTTAAATTATTATTTCCTCTTATCTAAACACTCTTTCTGTTAACATGCCTAATAATGTGAAAGTAGATTAGTTTTTTTTTTTTTTAAGTGTATGATCAGTTTTGATTGTAGATTGCACATATACTGATTGATGGAACATTTTCCCGTTGTGTCATGGTTTATAAGTGTTTCATTTAAGATTTTCTTAAACTGTTCTAATGTAAAAAAGTACTACTTTATACACAGTAATAGCAGATTTTCATCAGAGTATGTCTAACATGTAATCCATCTGTTGAAACTATTGAAGTATATTTCTTATTTCAACATATTCATATTCCGAGTTACTCTATTTTCTGTATTAATATTAAAAGTAAACACTGTAATAGAGTATATTCCATTTGTTGGCATTTTGGGATGTTTTTGAATATTCTGTTACTTTCATATTATCTTTATTGGATTTTAAAATATACCTACACTTGGTTTTCCTTGTAGTTCTCATGTTTCGGAATCTGTGAACAATTCCATCTTTCATCAGATAGCAGAACAACTGCAGCAGCAAAATCTTGAACATCTCAGACAGCAGCTCCTGGAACAGCAACAGCCTCAAAAGGTTTATAACCCCATCTTGTGGTCTTTATTGTTACGGCTGTCTGTAGTCTGTCACTTGGTGATTTTTTTTCAGCTGGTTGTTACTCGGAAGATGAGTCTTTTCAGGACCTTTACAGTTTTTGTTTGTTCTGTTTTTTCTGTAATCTCGAAATGTGTTCTGGCAGCTTATGTATCTGTTGAGAAATTATAGAAATTATTTTCAGTATTCTGGAAGGAATTAAGAGGACAGAAGACACGGTCTTTCAATATTACAGTGTGAAACTTTTCCTTCCTCTCAGTTCCCTGTTAAGCATGGTGATTTTGCTATTGTTGAGGACGATGATGACAAAGTAGGTTGCTATCTTTAATTAGACTTTTGGTATGTGGCAAGAGCTTCATTGGCATGATTACAGTTAATGCTTATCAGATAGTTTTTTTACAGTTCATTTTTATCTTTCATTTGATCCTTTTCTTTGAAAAGGTATAGTTTCTTTGACCACATTTTTTATATGCGGAGATACAGGTATTTTGAGTCTCATTTACACTGTAGGAAATTGAAGCTTAGTGAAATGAAGCATCCACTGTTAAAGTGCACTGCTAGTATGAAGTACCTTCCGTCTTAAGACTCACCATTATTTTATATGTACCCGAGAATTTTTAAATGCTCCTAAAGTATATGTAGGCTTCCCAGGTTGCACAGTGGTAAAGAGTCCGCCTGCCAATGCAGGAGACACAAGAAATGGAGGTTCAGTCTCTGAGTCAGGAAGATTCACTGCTCCGGAATTCTTGCCTGGAAAATTCCATGGACAGAGAAGCCTGGCAAGCTACAGTCCATGGGGTTGCAAAGAGTTGAACAGAACTGAGTGAATGGACACACACACACAAATTACATTCTGTGTAGTTTTAAGAATCTTCTAAATTTCAGTCATGATGAAATGTGAAGTTGTACCTTAGAATGGAGACAAATACCGAATTATTGTGAAGCTGAGGTTAGATCCATTGCAAAGCCTGATTTTGCTCTGTTTGAGAAATAGTTAGGGATGTAAAACTGTTTACATTATGAGTTTCTGGGAATCTCATACTTCTTCTAATCAAATCTTTTTGGCGCTAATGAATTTAATGCAATACCACAAATGTTTTTAAAGTATGAGCGTTGTTAGATGGATGATACATTCAGAGAAGAATAGAGAAGCATTTTGCCTCAAGAAAGCTCTTCTCTAGTAGAGTATGTATATCTGTATGATTGTAAGGCAGAATACTGATTTTTGTAACAGAGGTATAAGTGAAGGACTATGGGAATATGGAAGAGGGAAGATTAGTTTCGATAGCAAACCTTAGACACTGTTAGGGTCTGATGTTGTCCTTTCAATGCAAATGGTAATGAATTTTGTTGATATTTGTATGTTGGAACTTGTACCTGGATCGTGAGAATGAAATTCCATATCTTGTTTTGAAGAAATAATTCTGATAGAAGTAGGTGCATTATTTTATGTCAGGAAAATAAAATATATCTGCTTGAGAATTTAGGAACTTAAGGACAAAGGAGAGTAAAAAACATTTGAATATTATTTAAAAACACAAGTTGTGATTCAAGGAAAGGAAACAGATTGTCAGTGATACAAGAAACTTCAGAGCTGTTACAGAGCCAAGAGGTGGTAGTAATGGAAGTCTGTCTAAGCAGATTTACTCACCTGTAAATGTGTCACTTTTAAATTTCCTTAGTTCTAACTTCATTTCAGAAGTTTTAGCAGAAACAATAAAATGAAAGTTTAACAGAAAAAGAAAAGAATTCTGGTCTTAGTTGATTGCTTTATATATCATCTTCACAATTTTAGAAGGTATACTAGTAGAATCTCTTTGAAAGGAGTAAATGTTCTTAAAAGCTTCCTTGTTCAAAAATGGCAGTGAAGGAAAAAAAGCAACTTTTCTTAGGCGTAAGATGAATTGTGTTTAAAATGTATCACAAATTTAAAATTGAAGAGTAAACATCAACAGAGTAACAGTTCAATTCAATCAGTTGTGTAATCTGCTCTACCAAACCAGTTATGTTTTTAAGATGCGGTGTTTTTATTTAAATATGTTTTTATTTAAGATGGGGTGGAATATGCAGAAAAAACTAAGTGGGTGTATTCACCGCTAGGCTCAGTGTGGCTGCCTAAAGTTAGCACAGTCTCGGAGTGAAGAGGATACTAGGATTGCTAGTGCCCCTCTGTTTCTCGCAGCCCGGACCACACTTGGGTAAGGGCCTGAGGTCTTTTGTCTAATGATGGAAAGCTGGTGGAAAACGGGAGAACTTTCTGAAAATGGTTGAATCATGAGGCATTAACGATCATGTCATAAAAGGAATGATTTCTGTTGTCTTGAGTAAGTTGGGAGTTGTGCTTTTGATAATTATTTTATCAGATATCTAAAAAATGTCAGATAACTCAGAATGAAATGCTCATATGAAAGTGATAAGACTAATAAAAGAACTTTAAACAAAGTGTTAGAAATATAAAGATTAGAAAAGATTCAGCCAATTAATAATAAAGAGCTATCAGTGGGATATCAGCAAGATGTAACTTACTTTGCTTCAGTAGTTTTTTATTGTTGTTATTTGGTTGTTAAGTCTTGTCCAACACTTTGCGACCCCATGGTCTGCAGCACACCAGACTTCCCTATTCTTCACTGTCTCCCAGAGTTTGCTCAGATTCTTGTCAGTTGAGTCAGTTGATACTATCTAACCATCTTATCCTCTGTCATCTGCTTCTCAGTCTTTTCCCAGCATCAGGGTCTTGTCCAGTGAGTTGACTCTTCGCATCAGGTGGCCATAGTATTGGAGCTTCAGCTTCAGCATCAATCCTTCCAGTGAATATTCAGGGTTGATTTCCTGTAGGATTGACTATCCAAGGGACTTTCAAGAGTCTTCTCCAGCACCACAGTTTGAAAGCATCCATTCTTCGGCTCTCTGCTTTCTTTACGGTCCAGCTGTCACATCCATACGTGACTACTGGAAAAAGCATCACTTTGACTAGGTGGACCTTGGTCAGCCAAGTGATGTGTCTGTCCTTTAATACGCTGTCTAAGTTTGTCATAGTTTTTCCTCCAGGGAGCAAGTGTCTTCATTTTGTGGCTACAGTCACCATCTGCAGTGATTTTGGAGCCCTGGATAATAAAAACCTGTCACTGTTTCTACTTTTTCTCCCATCTATTTGCCATAGTGATGGGACCAGATACTATGATCTTAGTTTTTTGAAAGTTGAATTTTAATCCAGCTTTTTCACTCGGCTCTTTAACCCTCATCAAGAACCTCTTTAGCTCCTCTTCACTTTCTGTCGTAAGGGTGATATCATCTGCATATTTGAGGTTATTGATATTTCTCCCAAAAATCTTGATTCCAGCTTGTACTTCATCCAGCATTTTGCATGATGTACTCTGCATATAAGTTAAATAAGCAGGGTGACAATATACCGCCTTGATGTACTCCTTTTCAATTTTGAACAAGTTTGGTGTTCCATGTTTGGTTCTAAGCTGTTGCTTTTTGACCTACATACAGGTTTCCCAGGAGACAGGTAAGGTGGTCTAGTATTCCCATCTCTTTAAGAATTTTCCACAGTTTGTTGTGATCTACATAGTCAAAAGCTTTAACATAGTCAGTAAGGCAGAAGTAAATGTGTGGTGGGTTTTGTTGTTGTTGTTTTTTTTTTTGCTTTTTCTATGATCCAGTTCTTATTTATGCTTGCTTGAAATGTAATGCAGTGCTCTTGGTGATGCAGTAGAACCGAAGGAGGGTTTATTTCACAGTGGAATCCCGCTTCTCAACAATTCCCTACTTTTTAAATTATTATTTTAGGGTTTTTTTCACAGTTGGGAATAATTGATGAGTAATAGTGGAATAATGCTTAGAATGATGAAATAGCAAAACGTTTCAATATATAGGAGAAAAACCTCTAAGGTCCTATGACATAGCTTAGACCTTAGATGTAGTTAAGGGTCCAGTCAACCTAATGCGAATTGCAAGATCATAAAATAAATTGTGGTTGAATTTTATCGTAATTTTAAAATACAGTTTTGTGTTTTGGCTGTCCTGGGGCTTCCTAGCTGCTTGGACCTTTCTCTAGTTGGGATGAGCTAGCAGAGGCTCCCCTTGTTGTGGAGCAGAGGCTCTAGGACACACGAGCTTCAGTAGTTGCAGCACATGGGCTCACAAGTTGCGACTCCCGGGCTCTAGAACACGGGCTAAATAGTTGCGGCGCACGGGCTTAGTTGCTCTGTTGCATGTGGAATCTTCCTAGATCAGGGATCTAACCTGTATCTCCTGGATTGCCAGGCGGATTCTTACCATTGGGCCACCTGAGAAGCCCTTGTAGTTGAAATTTAAAAGTAAATTTTTTCTTTATTCTTCATAAGATTCCAAAGAAAAAAGAGAGTCATGAACCGCAGCCTTTTCAAATAGGTAAAACTGCTCAAAAAGAACCTCAGAATCTAACATTGGTTGCAGTGGATTCTCTGGGTATATCAAGCAGACTATTACACAGAAAATCAGAGATGAAAGACAGGGGTGGGGTGGATGGTAGATAGGATGCTCCAGGTGGGCGGTAAGCTAGGAAATACATGATGTGAAGGGTGTAGCAGTACTGAATTAGGGCCAAACAGTAAGGCTCGGGAAAAAATGGAATATTATCTTGCTGTGTTGTCAAGAGTTTTATTTTTATTGTACCACTTTGAAGGCTGGGACTGTGCTTAAAACACACTTTGATTTGTTCTCAGAAGTATTCTAGTTTACCAACTTTTGGTCAATTGTGTGGAATAAAGCAGGCTTTTAATTAACAAGGTTTTTTTAGCTTTAATTTATTTCTAAACCTTGAAAATGTTACTTGTCTTTGGGGAGCCTGTTCCTTCATAAATTAATACATTGGAATGGTTCGTTTATGCTTTTCTTGACTCAGTTTTTCTACTGCTTGCTTTTCTTTCAGTTTAAATGTCGTTAGAATAAGAGTAATTAAAAATTTTTTTTATTGAGATATAATTGACATAACGTGTGAGTTTAAGGTGTACAACATATTGATTTGATATGATTATATATTGAGATATGATTACCTCTATTGTTAGCTAACACCTCATTCACATCAAATAATTACTTCTTTTTTGTGGTGAGAACAATTAATATTTAGTCTCTTAGCAACTTTGAAGTTTGTAATATAGTATTCTCTATAATCACTGTACTGTATTCCTTTTACACACAGAGACAGATTCGTAGCGAGAGTAGCTTTGTTCTTAGTAATAGATTTGTAGGAAGGAAACAGTAGTTTGAGTTACCCTTTTCTGTTAATTATTATGATAGTCAATAGTTCCTAACTTGTGTACTACCAGGAACTCTTTTTATTCATCTTTAGCACCTGTGAAATCATGTTTTAGGATGTTTAATTAGGGATGTTTAATTATTATTTTCATAATAATCAGTTTCTCAGTTTTAGTTAACATCATCAGTCAGTTCACTTCAGTTGCTCAGTCGTGTCCAACTCTTTGCGCCCCGTGAATCACAGCTCACCAGGCCTCCCTGTCCATCACCAACTCCCGGAGTTCACTCAGACTCACGTCCATCGAGGTGGTGATGCCATCCAGCCATCTCATCCTCTGTCGTCCCCTTTTCCTCCTGCCCCTAATCCCTTCCAGCATCAGAGTCTTTTCCAATGAGTCAACTCTTCACATGAGGTGGCCAGAGTATTGGATTTCAGCTTTAGCATCAGTCAAAGAACAGCCAGGACTGGTCTCCTTTAGAATGGATTGGTTGGATCTCCTTGCAGTCCAAGGGACTCTCAAGAGTCTTCTCCAACATCACAGTTCAAAAGCATCAGTTCTTCAGAACTCAGCTTTCTTCACAGTCCAACTCTCACATCCATACACGACTATTGGAAAAACCATAGCCTTGACTAGACGGACTTTCGTTGGCAAAGTAACGTCTCTGCCTTTTAATATACTATCTAGGTTGGTCATAACTTTCCTTCCAAGGAGTAAGCGTCTTTTAATTTCATGGCTGCAGTCACCATCTGCAGTGATTTTGGAGCCCCCCAAAATAAAGTCTGACACTCTTTCCACTGTTTCCCCATCTACTTCCCATGAAGTGATGGGACCAGATGCCATGCTCTTAGTTTTCTGAATGTTGAGCTTTAAGCCAGCCTTTTCACTCTTCTCTTTCACTTTCATCAAGGAGCTCTTTAGCTTCTCTTCACTTTCTGCCATATATAATTTATTTTATGATCATAGTATTATGCAGTTGCTAAGCAAGTTCACACTGATTAGCATCATATAAGCAGAGTCTCTGTATCAAGTTGCTGTAATTGTAGTCCCAGGTTTGGGGGGAGATTTAAATTTGTTTTTTTCTTATAGTTAGGCTTCATTGCCTAACTTTTGTTTAGTCTTTCTGAAATGTTTTACGTATCTGAGTACCTCTTAATATTGTTTTGTGAATTCATAGAAGTGTAGGTTGAAAAAAACCCAAGTTCTAAACTGATTTTTACTGGATCTGTGATTTTGATACTCAGGTTTGAGCTTGCCTTTGGTTGTATATATATAGTGGGTGACTTAGTTCTTTATATATCATTCATGATACAGTCCCTTTATTTGTGGTAGTTTTATCTTCCCCACAATGAAAAATTTTGTTTGGAGACTTTCTTAATCTTACCAGTCTCTTCGAGTGTTATACTATCCCTTTGTGGAAGTATTCTGTGCTTTCAAGTAAACTTGGATTTATACAGAAGTGCCATTTTAGATTGATCATTAAAGATGTAACAGAATTCTTTTGGTATTGGGTTTCTTTTTAAAAATTTGATTGTGATGTTTGCATTTAAATTTTCATTTATAATAATATTCACTATTTCCCAATGCTTGCGTTTTTGTGTACATTCTCAACAGGCAACTCCTCAGGATAGTCAAGAAGGAACATTTGGGTCAGAACATTCTGCATCACCGTCACAAGGGAGCAGTCAGCAGCATTTCCTTGAACCTGAAGCAAATTTGGATGATTCCATAGATATTCAGCAGCAGGTAAGAAGTAAATTTTTTCTTGGGTCATAAAGTTCTAAAATTGATTTTAGAAAAAAGTCTTAAAATATGGTAATATTTTTTATTTTATGTAAAATAATACAAACGTGAATGTTTTTTCCTCCACGTTAAGATGTGCATTATAACAGTTTTACTATTAGGCATTAATGTTACTATGGTGAATATTTTGGAATGCAGAAATAATCAGTACACACTGAGTCTCAACCAGGTGTTTTGCTTGTTTGTGTTCCTTTGACTTTCAAGGACATGGATATAGATGAAGTGCAAGATGCAGTGGAGGAGGAGATCTTTGAACAGGAAGCGAAGAAAGTGGCTGTTCGTTCGAGATCAAGGACACACTCCCGATCTCGTTCAAGGTTCTGTAGTACTATTTAAAAATAGCTGTGTGCAAACTTTTAAAATGTTGGCCCTTTTTTTTTGCATCCTTTGTTTCTTTGCATCAAGATAAAAGAAAATGTTTCTGTCAATATATTTGAGAGAAAAGAAAATGTTACTCTCAGTATGTTTGAGATAACATATTGTCTCATGAGAAAGTAACTCAGAACTTCAAAACCGGAAAATATTTATTTTGTTTTTTAGTTGGTCATGTCTGTGGCTTTTTATTTGAATTATTTACACGAGTCACAGCAATATCGTGAGACTTGGATTTGAGATTATATATGGTTGCAGTTAATAATATGATGATGATAGTCCGCTTAGGATATAACTGTCCCTGAACAACAGTTAAATGACACAATAGAGGAATAGTGTTAGAAATGCCATTGTTTTTTTTTTTTACATTCTGTTTCATCTCATAATACCAAAAATGATTATGAAAATCAAACTGTAAAAATTGTTTTTATTAACAGTAAGCATATCGGACTCTCAAAAAACATGTCCTAGAAATGGTTTTCTCTGTGGGCTTAGCCATGTTAAGGCTCATTAATTTACATGCTCAATCAAATTTGAGTTAAGGTACATAATTCTTAACCTGGTCAATTTTCTTGTTTTCAACTGTCTTAAATATATGTTGTCTTTGCTATAAACTTATCTGTAACATTTTTATGCTGTGTTTTCGGCACATGAATGCCCCAGGAAGTCTGAACAGTAAATGCTGGAAGAGGGACAGTATCTTTGATGGTTTTTTCAGTCATTTCTTGTGTTTTAAGAACTTCCTTGTCTTTACTTGGAAGTTTCAGGAATTTATTTTCAAGAATTTCCTTGCAAGTGAGAGCTTGTCAGTTCATCTTTCTGTAAACTGACTTCTCTCCAGGGAATTACAGTGCTAGTCTGGAAAACATCTTTGTCTTAGCAAATTCTTTGTCTTTGCAACACAAGAGTATTTTGAATAGAGTTCAGTGGCATATGATTAATAGGAAAAAAGAAATAGTATTTCAGTATCACATTATATTGTAAAGTCAAGTACCATGAGATTTTAGAAGGTGAAAACCTATAAACAGAATTGTTTAGTGGTCTACTGTTGAAAACAGTTTCCTAATTTTAAGAATGCAACATCTTTGTCATTTAAAGAATCTATTTTCTTTCATCCCTGTTTTGACTCTTGTTTGTAAATTAGACACAAAGAGAAAGTGAGACCCTAACTAGACTCTCTTTCTCTTCTTCCTTGTATCACTCAGACTCAATAAGAATCATTGCAGACAGACGTCTGTGTCTTAATGTGGACCTAAGCAGTACAGCAGCACAGATTTAAGCACGTGTTTGGTGCTTCGACACTGTCGTTAGTGAAATAAGCGTTTCTGTTGTTGTTGTTAGATCACCAAGAAAACGAAGGTCTAGGTCACGATCTGGTTCTCGAAAGCGTAAGCACAGAAAGCGATCACGCTCCCGCTCCAGAGAGAGAAAAAGGAAATCATCACGTTCATACTCAAGTGAAAGGAGAGCTAGAGAAAGGGAGAAAGAACGACAGAAGAAGGGATTACCTCCAATTAGATCTAAAACGTTAAGTGGTAAGTGATGTACTTTATAAGCTTTGGTTTCAGTAACATCGAGAAAATAGTTACCTGTTGTTAATACACAATCTCTCAACCTGATTTTTCAGACTGAGAAGTTGAAAACTGGTTTGGTTTTTGTAATGTAATAGAGGAGAAAGATAAGTAATAGGTTTCTACTCAAATACTAAAGTCATTGAGAGTTGATTTTTTTTATACTAATTAAAAAATGTGACTTGACTAATGATTTACAAAGTAGAATAGGCCTTGTATCTCTAATATTTCACTGACACCGTGATTTCCATGTGTAGTGTCCTAACCAGTTTTGAACACCAGGTGTATAGGAGTAATTATTATGGGAAGCATGCCAATTTAAAGCTAATTATAAACTTGATCAGTACTGAAAGAGAGAGTTCTGTTTTAAAAACTTTCCTTCCTTTATAGTTAATCTATAATGTATGATTAGACCAAATTTGGTAGTGGGGGTTTGTTTTGGGAGAAACCTCCAGGAGAATTGACTTGACAGGCATGTGAAGTATAGGAAAATAAGTTGTACTTAGTGTGGGATTCTGCCTAAACGATTCTTAGTGGGTTATGACTTTTAGGGTGAACGAACAGGTTGCAGAGGGTGAAGTACAGAAAATGGAGCAAATTGCCATTCTTTGCCAAGAGCTGAACACTGATCGGGTTATCTAATTTCTGAAGATCTCCAAATAAATTCTTTCTGCCATGGAGATAGATGGGTAACTGGTACAGCTTACACTGCTGAAGCATCCTGGAAACCCAGGCATGTAATTACAGGTGACAGCATCTCATTACTACATTCTATCAATCTGGACCAGCCTTGGCTGTCTTTCCAGAATCTTACCTGATTATGGAACACACTAAGTACAACTTATTTTCCTATACTTCACATGCCTGTCAAGTCAATTCTCCTGGAGGTTTCTCCCAAAACAAACCCCCACTACCAATACTACTTACCAGTAGTAAATGATTAATAATGTTGGTGCTCCTAACCCTGATTCAAACATGAGGGTTGGGATCATGAGCTGAGGAATGAGATAAACTTGTAGAAGCTAGCCAGCAAAGGTAGGAAACAGATTTGCTCTGAGGGCCTCCAGAAGGAGGGCAACTTGTTGACTGATTTTAGACCACCAGAGGTGTAGAAGACTACCTTTCTGTGTTTTAAGGTACTAATTTTGTGGTGTGTTGTTACAGTAGCAAAAGAAAACTAATACATTCCCCTTTGAGACTTTGGTTGAATGGACAGGTGAACTGCATGAGACCCCAGAACAAACAGCAGGGAGAGAACAGTCTCCAGGGATCTATTTACTGAATGATTCCCAAAGCTCTCATAGGTCTGGAAGACATTCACATTCTGACCAGCCAGAGTAGAGAGGCCTGATTGAAATCCACATTTGGTAGATATCTTGCAATGGTCATGTTTTAATGTAAGGCTGAATTAGCTTTAGAGTAAAACAGTAACCCAAAAGCTGGAGACTTTTTTTTAAATAACATTGACACAAATCTAAATATAATAAAACTCTGCAAATACATCAGCTTGTAAGTATTTTTAAATGTTTTCAGGGAAAGGAGGTGTTTCTGAAGGAATGAACAGTGCAGCCAAAAATAGGCCAGATGTGTCTCCGTGCCTGCGCTTTAGTATCCCTGGGGCTTTCATGGTAACAAGTTGAGTTCTGAATCAGCCTTTTCCTTTTTTTTTTTTTTAATCTAATTATTCTTTTCTTAAGGGTAAGATACTGTTTTCAGATTTAACCATTCATTCCAGCACAGAAAGATACTTAAAAGGTTCCCAAGTAGGATTGCAGTGAAAAGTGATTTTGAAACCTTGTTGCACATTACAGTCACCTACAGAATTTTTAAACTACCCCAATTCCCAATTTTCTGTACCACCTATCTTGGATTATCTTTTAGAGTGCATCTCAGATACCCACCAGTGTGTGCTGTCAAGCTTGAGAATATGTGATAACAATGCAGGATGTTGTCTTGACATAGATGTGAATGGGTACCTGGCATTTTAGTTGGTGTTAAACATAACAAAAATATCAGTTAATAAGTATTTAAAATATGCTTTCTTAAATATTAATTTATTACTGTTACTAGTACTTTTCCTTAGCTACTTGAAAGAAGTAACTTGTGTGATTTAGGTCATCTGCCTCTTGTGTCTTGGCAGTATGCAGTACTACTCTGTGGGTTGGTCAGGTGGACAAGAAGGCGACACAGCAAGATTTAACCAACCTGTTTGAAGAGTTTGGACAGATTGAGTCCATTAATGTAAGTATCAATTCTTAAATACAATAGTGTAAGGTTTGGAAAAAATACAGGGAGTTTTCAGTCACTTTGTATCTGCCCTTAATAACATTTTTGTGAGGATTATTTGACTCTGATCATTTTTGTGTTTATTCTCCTGCTATCTCCTTAATTAATTTTTCTTTTTTTAATGGAATTAAATGTCTTTTGGACATTTTTCATCATTATTTACCAGGAAATTGACTAGTTTTTCATTTCTAGTCTTAGAGTCCTTACAGTCTCAACATTCTTTATATGGCCAAATTTGACTTTTTGGTATCAGCAACAACAGTGTTTATTTAAATTGAATTTGACCATTTTGTATTTTACTTTCAGTGGGGTATGACCTCATCGGAGTCTACGGGAAGCTGGTTAATAAGTAATTCATATAGTGTTACTTTACCAGAGAGGAACCTAAATGATTTGACTGTGTTACATGGATAGTAAATAACTGATTAGTTAATAGATAATTGGTTGGGTGTTTCAACTTAGATATTTCAGATTCCTCTTTTTATACCATAAAAGTGTTGAAGGCTTCTCTTTTTGTCTTTTTAAATTTCACCTGTCAGAATTTAAGTAATCTTTCAGAGTTTGTAATCATGTAACCTCTGAAATTTTTTTCTGATTTTGCACTACATTTAAACTAATGGTTCTCAGCTCTAGCTGCATATCAGACATGGGCTGACATTTGAAAAAACATGGATGCCCAGGATTTAGATTCTTATCAAAGTGCCATAATTACACAGGTGAATTTGATGCAAAACCAGGAATCATTGCTCTGAACAGATCCTGAATCCAAGTAGCGTTTTGTATTTCACATTGCATATGCCATGTCAAGTCTTTCTTGTACCACAGTCATTTGGACATCAGTGTGTCTCCCTCTTCTTCTGTCTTACCTTATAATAGTATATTATATACAAGTAGTAGGCATTAAGTTATTTTGTGAAGTGTACTAAATGGCTAGTGATAAAATCCAGGATTTGAAAAATTGATGGAAGACTTAATAAACCTTTCAGTTAGTTTGGGGGGAATTGAAGACTGAGAAGAGTCCATAGATTTAGAATTTAGTAGGTCATTAGCTTGAAGAAAATATTTTTGGTGGTTTGGGGAGAGTTTGGATCTACATTGTGAAAGATGAACTATGTAAGGGGTTAGATAAGGTTCTCTTTTGAGAAGTTTGGAATTAAGAGTTGATAGCTTGAGATATTAGCAAGACTGGGGGAAAGGTTATTTTCACAGCTAAAGCTTATGTAATGACTACTAATAAAATGGTAGAAGACCTTGTAAGTTCTTCATGAAGTGAAATACTCCATGTATTTTTCTGAATTAATGCATTAAAGATAATTTTATGATTTGGTAGTTTATAGAGTAGTTAAATGCTAAAAAATTGAGATCCTTATGCTGAGGCTATCTCCCTATTCATACTAAAACCTTTGTCTGGAAGTAGTTGGGCAAAGTTAAGTTTTATAAAATTGAAAAGCTTTCATTTTATTATTTGTTGTAGACTTTGGACTTATATTAAGGATAAAATATTTCAGCCAAACAAAAATCCTTCTCACAATACCCAACATAACATTTGGAAAATTATAAATACTACTGTAAATAAATAACATGCTTCAAATATGTTGACCATCCAGTACTACTTTCTGTTTATCTGGTGGTATTATATACATGTCTTGCATTATTTTAGTAGTTCATCATTGTGTAGTGAAACGAATTGACATGTGATATTTAAGATTTCATGTATATCAGGCTTAGAATGAGTCCCAGCTAACTTCTGAACTTTTTTTTTAAAGTAATTGTAAATGAATTGTACCAGAGGAAGAAAGGGGGAAAATGATTCAGTATTATTAGTAATCAATGTTCTGTTCTATTAAAACCATAAAATGCCAGGAATGACTTGCCCTCCTTATACCATTTCTAAGGAAAAAAAATTTTTTAACAGATGATTCCTCCCAGAGGCTGTGCTTATGTCTGCATGGTTCATCGACAAGATGCATTTCGAGCTCTTCAGAAACTTAGTTCTGGGTCGTATAAAATTGGATCCAAGGTTATTAAGGTGAGATTGGGGGACGCATGCTTTGTTTTATTGGATCGTTAGAGTTCTGTTTCCTGTATTGAATCCTTTTTTAGCGTTATGGATAAACCTTGACAGAAATTTATTATTTCAGTAGTACTAAAGTATAGAATTAGCTTGAGGTTAAAAAATAACCAAACAAAACCTTATTCAAGCAGTTCTTTGAAATCACACCTGCACAGTACTCTTTATTCAACCAGGACCCCATCTTATGAGCAGAACTTTATCAGGCTTGTCTTTCATTCATTTCTTCCCAGTGCTTCCTAATCCTAACCCATAATTACACTATTGATGTCTCCTTTTAACATCTTGTAACTCACATTTTATTCTGCTATTTTGAAGATAATTTATTTTATCAATTTCTGTAACTGAATTAATAAAATTACTTTCAAAGGAGTTAACACACCCATGCTTTGTCCTTTTATGGCAGAGAGTTTCTCTATGTAAGCTGAACTGTCACTGGTCTCTTCTCTCATGGAGTACCAAGATTTTGTTAAGCTAATTATCTAAGTATCTAATTGTTTAATTATAAGATTTTATCTAAATAATTATATCCAATTAAGTTGAGGTTTTTATGGTGAAAAGTAGATTTGGATTATATTGAGGAATCTATTGTTTTAAGATCATACTAAGAAGTGGCGGAAAGTGAAGAGGAACTAAAAAGCCTCTTGATGAAAGTGGAAGAGGAGAGTGAAAAAGTTGGCTTAAAGCTCAACATTCAGAAAACGAAGATCATGGCGTCTGGTCCCATCACTTCATGGGAAATAGATGGGGAAACAGTGGAAACAGTGTCAGACTTTATTTCTTGGGGCTCCAAAATCACTGCAGATGGTGAGTGCAGCCATGAAATTAAAAGACGCTTACTCCTTGGGAGGAAAGTTACGACCAACCTAGATAGCATATTAAAAAGCAGAGATTACTTTGGCAACAAAGGTCCATCTAGCCAAGGCTGTGGTTTTTCCGGTGGTCATGTGTGGATGTGAGAGTGGGACTGTGAAGAAAGCTGAGCGCCGAAGAATTGATGCTTTTAAACTGTGGTGTTGGAGAAGACTCCTGAGAGTCCCTTGGATTGCAAGGAGATCCAACCAGTCCATTCTGAAGGAGATTAGTCCTGGGTGTTCATTGGAAGGACTGATACTGAAGCTGAAACTCCAATACTTTGGCCACCTCATGCGAAGAGTTGACTCATTGGAAAAGACTCTGATGCTGGGAGGGATTGGGGGCAGGAGGAGAAGGGGACGACAGAGGATGAGATGGCTGGATGGCATCACTGATTCGATGGACATGAATTTGAGTAAACTCGGGGAGTTGGTGATGGACAGGGAGGCCTGGCGTGCTGCAGTTCATGGGTCGCAGAGTCGGACATGACTGAGCGACTGAACTAAAGTAGTGGAAATAAACCCTATATTACAGACACTATCACTGTCTAATGCAGGTTTCATTTTACAAACAAAATCAGGAAATACATGGAAAAAAATCCTTGATTATTGTTATTCCAGCAGTGATTTTTGTCCAGCTGATTTTTGAAACTAATTTTATTTGTATTTACATCATTAGCTTATAATTTTGTATGTTTTAGCTTTTTAAATTTTTAAATAGTATAAATGAACATTTTTTCCTTTCTCTTATAGATTGCTTGGGCTTTAAACAAAGGTGTGAAAACAGAATACAAACAATTCTGGGATGTGGATCTTGGAGTTACGTATATACCGTGGGAAAAAGTTAAAGTGGATGACTTGGAAGGTTTTGCAGAAGGAGGCATGATTGATCAGGAAACTGTAAATACTGGTAAGAACGCTGCAGGGAGTTTTACTGTTTAAAAAGTATGCTGAAAGGGTTGTAACTGCTAAACATTTTGCATGATGGGGTGAATTGTGTTACTCCCTGGATTTTTCCCCCCTTGCACACAAGAGGGGAAAAAAATGAACCATTACCCTGTTCAATGTGTATGCTTACTGGGATCTATTCATAAATGTCAGAGTGTAGTGTTCTAAAACTCTGAAGGTAGCATTTCTTATATATGCCTTTTTCTAAAGTTTCAGTCTTTGAGAGAATTGTCAATATTGAGGCATCTTTAGACTAATTATTTTATTTACTTGAATTTAAATGAGAACTGGGGATTTAGGATGGTGGTTATTTAAAAAAACACTTCCTAGATTATAATATTTTGATTAGTATCTGTGTTGAGAATGGCGGGAATAGAACCTGGGTTTAGAGAGCTGTAGTTCAGATTCATGGAGCTTTAGAAAACTTATAACCAAGTGATAATCTGACCTGTTCTTTTAAAAATTTGTCTGTTTATTTTTTAAAATTCATAGGACAATGGATACTTGGAAAAGAATTGAAATATGATCTACCGCATTTCTTGACACTCAGCTCTAAAGTGAGCTTAATTTTCAGAGTAGTGCTTTTGTTCTCTGGCCAGTGCACATGTTTTCAAACACTTTTTTTCAGTTGTATTCCTGCCATTTCCTTCTCTCTCTGACTTGGATGGCTGTTCTTCGAGAACATTTACTCATTCAAAGCATATTTCAGTTCCTGTTGCGTGCCAGGCATAATTTTAGGAACTGTGACTATAGCAGGAAGATAGACATAAACCCTTCCTCTCAGAGTGCACACTGTGGAACAGGGTTGGACAGCAGTCCTTGGGCCAAGTCTTACTGCTGCCTGTTCTGTAAATGAAGTTTTATTGGAACATAGCCATGGTCAGTTGTGTTAACCTATTGTATATGACTTTAAAATTCGACAACAGTTGAGTCATTGTAATGGAGAACACATGCCCACACTGTCTAGAATACTTACAGTAAGAAGTGTTTGCCAACCCATGTTCTAGTGGGGGAAAAACGGATAATAAAGTAAGCAAACTGAATAGTATTTCACTGTTGGTAAGCCCTAAGAAAAAACAGAGCAAGGGGATAAGCAGCATGATTGTGGTGCTTTTGTGGTTTTAAGTGGTTGAAGAGGGTCTAGTGGAGCAGGTGATTTTTCAGAGGGGTGAAATGTGCAGTTTTCTGGGATAGAGTGGTTCGTACAGAGAGAATGCAAAGTCTATTAAATGGTCACAAGAGCAGAATGGCTTGAGTATAATGAGAAGTAAGTAGTAGGAGATGAAGTCAGAGAGGCAGAGTGGCAAAGGTCATGTGAAGTCTTACTAGTCATTTTGATAACTTTGATGGGTGTACTCTAAGGGAGATGAAGAACCTTTAGAGGACCCTTTGGAGCTTCTTTGTTCTGCTTTTGCATTTTTCAGTATTTTCAGGAAGATTTTTCTGTATTGGGTTAATGCTTTCCGTGTTGGACTCCCCTTGTACTTTGTGACAAAATATAGAATAAGGTTGGTTCCTCTTGGAGATATGTCTCCATATCTCAGCCTTGGAGATCTGTCTCTTATGTCCTTTTATGTGTTTTCTCTAGACTAAATATTTTAACATCTTTGATTTGTGCCTCATTTCATGTTGTTCTGAACTCCTTAGTATCCTAATCAGATTTATCTCACCAGAACCAAATAGAGTTTGTCCACAACACCTAGAGTTGTGGACACTTCTGGAAAATGAGCCGTGGTACAGGAAGGACCATTCGGACCTGGAGTAAATGTATTCATAGTAATAGAAAATGAAAAATTGCATCCACTCAGTGGAAATCAATTTCAAATATTTTGTTTAGAGTGGGAAACGGTGAAAAGCTCAGAACCTGTTAAAGAGACGGTCCAGACAACTCAGAGCCCACCTCCAGCTGAAAAGGAGACAGTGGTCACAACCCAGGCAGAAGTTTTCCCTCCACCTGTTGCTATGTTACAGGTTAGTGCTGGGTTTTTTGTTTTTTTTTTTTTTACTGTTCAATGTGTTGTTTTACATTTCTGTTTTTACTCATTTTTTTTATTTTATAAAACTTGGGAGAAATTGTGCAAAATAGATTAATATTAAATATAAGTATTTTGAAAATTTTCATTTAGGTAAGATGTAATTCATATTTAAATGTTTATTTACTGAACAAATTTATCGAGTGCCTGCTCTGTGACATTCATTGTTCTAGTCACCTGGGATAGGGGAGACCTCAGGGAAAGAAAACACGCATAAATCCTTGCCCTTCTGGAGCATTTGTTCTCATTATGAGAGACAGAAACTAGGAAATCAGTGAGTTTATAAGATACTGTGCAAGGGAGAAAGAAGTATAAAACTATGATGTCAGGAGTGCCTCGGTAGGAGTTTACAATTTAAAACAGGGTAGACTTTATCTAGAATGACATTTGAGCACCACCTAAAGTTGCCGAGGCAATTAATCATGTGGCGATCTCAAGAAAGCTTTGGAGGCAGAGGAGTAACCAGTGCAAAGGCCGTAGCTGGGGACATTATGGGTGTGTTCCAGGAAAAACAAGTGAGCAAGAATAGTGAGTGAGAGGCAGCTTAGTGAAAGTGGACTTCTTGGAGGACTTTGGTTTCACTCTCAGATGGAGGACCCCTTAGTTTGAAGAAAGAAGTGGCTCCGTCTGGCTTTAACGGATTGCACTGGCAACTGCTTTGAGAATAGAATAGTAGGCAGTGATAAAAGCAGAGACAAGTTAAAAGACAACTGCAGCAGTTCAGACGAGGTGATGGTGGCACGGATGAGACTGTCGGTAGTGACATCAACAAGAAGCGGACAGACACTAGGTGTATCGTCATGGAATGACCAGTGCACGTGATTGGATTTGAGTTGTGAGAAGGAACAGAGGCAAGGCTTTCAGTCTGAGAAATTGGAAAGATGGAGTTACCATTATCTGAGAATGTGAGACTGTGGAAGTGTGGTTTTGGGAAGGACAGAGGGAGTTGAGTTTTGTGCATGTGAAAGTTTGAACTCTTTCTGGACAACAAAATTGAGGTGTTGAATAGACCGTTGATGTAATGTGAACTTCAGGAGAAAGGTGGGCTTCCCTGATGGCTCAGCTGGTAAAGAATCCACTTGCAATGCGGGAGACCTGGTTTCAATCCCTGGGTTGGGGTGATCCCCTGGAGAAGGGAATAGCTACCCACTCCAGTATTGTGGCCTGGAGAATTCCATGGACTGTATAGTCCATGGGGTCACAAAGGGTCAGACATGACTGAGAGACTCACTCTTCTTCAGGAGAGAAGTACAGCCAGCCATGCCAAAATGCAGATAAATATTTGGGAATTATTGTACCTATTATGAGTAAAAGAATTTATGGTTAGGAGTAGAAAGCAAGTTAATGAGAAATTGCACCCATTTTAAAGCTGGTAGTGAGTGACGTGCTTCCTAATGGTGATTAGATTGCATAACATAGTTAGGTGTTACAAACTTAGAGATGGCAGTTTAAAATTGAGCATGATATTCACTGTTGAAGGAGGTGCCCATATTTTTGCATCACCTGAATATAAGGTAGATTTCACAATCTCCACATACACTCTGTTGAAAAATACTATCTTCTACTTCAAATAGGTTCCTTGTAAGAATAAAGGAAAAAAATAAAGCAACTTAATATGATGATGTTCGTTACCTTCCTGTGAAACAGGAATCATTTACCTTTGGTTGTCCTAAGATGTAATCGTTGCAGATGGATAACATGGTGCATGGACTTTTTTATTTTCTACCCCCAAGATTCCAGTAGCTCCAGCAGTGCCTGCGGTTAATTTAGTACCACCAACGTTTCCTGTGTCAATGCCAGTTCCTCCTCCCGGCTTCAGTCCAATCCCTCCGCCTCCTTTTCTCCGAGCAAGTTTCAACCCTTCACAACCACCACCTGGTAAGAATTCTTCGTGTATTTGAACTCTGTTGAGAATTCTGTCGTTTAAATTGTTCTCTTTTGAAGTTTAAATGCTATAAGAACAGTGAGTCTCAAACCAGAGCTTACATCCAAATCACCTGTAGGGTGTGTTGAAGCGCAGATTGCTGTGCCCAGCCACCGTCTGAATCAGTGGAACAGAAATGGGGCAGGACAGTTGCATTTCTAACAAATTCCCAGCTGGAGCTTGTTGTTCACAGACCACACTTTTAAGAAGCATTTGACAGAGAAAAGAAATGAATCTTTTAAAATCATTGAAATACTTCAAAATAATTTAACATTTATGTTGAAGTTTTTTATATAGAAGTCTACAGTTATCACCCATTTATCAGAAAGTATGCATCAAATATATATAGATTGAAAAAAGTGAAAGTATTAGTTGCTCAGTCGTGGCAACTGCGACCCCGTGGATTCTAGCCTGCCAGGCTCCTTAGTCCATGGAATTCTCCAGGCAAGTATACTGGAGTGGGTTGCCATTCCCTTCTCCAGGGGATCTTCCCTGCCCAGAGATTGAACCCAGGTCTCCTGCATTGCAGGAAGATTCTTTACCATCTGAGCCACTCTCGATCTAATAATATGTAGATTAGCCATCCTAAAAATTATTAGATTTCCAGTTTGACATTAGAAATTAAAGTATATCTTAAAGTGCTAATTGAATTTGTAGTAATTCTTTTGACCTAATTTTGGTAAACAAAAAAGCCCTTAAATCATTGTTTCCATGTAAAAACTATGGATTACTTAACATATATCAATTAAATGTAATTAACTGCTTATATGTAAGAGATATAGAGAGCTTAGAGCTTTTTTATTATTAGATCATGAGAGGTTTAGAAGAATAAGGGATCAAATGATACATGTTGTTTTTCAAAATTGTTTCTATTTTTTTGAACTTTATGAATTATTTGTGTATTATGAAAAGAATGACTGAATTGATTTCTGTAATTTAAATCCTTAGCCATTGTTGAATACGGTTCCTAAAAACTGGAAACAAAACCAAAAATTAAACTCATTGTCTGTTGTAATTTGTCATGTAATGTAAAATTTTTAAATTATAGTTTAATATATAATTTGAAGTTGATGAAGATTTTAGTAAGAACTGTAACTTTTTATATTTTAAATATTAGAGAATTACTCATAAAATATCTTCCGTATTTGTCATTGAAAATTAAACTTTTCTCAGAAGAAATACATGGTATTTCAAAAACCATACACACGTTTGCATTCGTTTGTTGAAAATCATGTTTTTTCCCCATTATTTTTAGCCACTTTTTCTAATGGAATTTAATGGTAGCTCTATATTTTAAAAATACAGAGAAGCAGGTTTATAGTTGGATCATATGATATTTAAAATCATGAAACTGCCAGTAGTAAATCTATTTATTTTTATTAAGGTTTGTTTCAGTGTTCAAAACAAACTATAGTAAGACACAAAATTAATGCAAATATTGTGGTCTAGTGGATAAACAGAATATATATATATCAGAAATACAGTAGCACATTTTACAGGTGACATTATTGCATATAATATTACCAGCAGCTTGAAATACAATGCTTAACTCCCTGTGCAGTCATCAAGGCTGCCTGGCTTGAATTAATGTTTGATTTTACAGTATCATAGAGCGTGCCACAGGATTTAGATGAATGAGTAAACAAATAGTATGTGTTTATGACAGAGATCTCTGTGCTTTTATTTTTTAGCTTACTAGTGTCAAATAAGGTTGTGTATATAAAAATAATTATTTAAATGGAAAATATATTCATAAATATGAGGTTGTAGTAATGATTATATAATGAATGTAGAATTTCATTTATAGCTGTTGAAATCTTTGATTTAAAAGAAAGTAACTTTCTTGTTATTTTATTGTTGGTCTTTTTCTTCCTCATGCAGGTTTCATGCCTCCTCCAGTTCCACCCCCTGTTGTACCACCACCTACTATCCCGCCAGTAGTACCAACATGTGAGTTTTCTACATTAAAAATTACGTATTGATTCTCATCCCTGTGAATTATTAATTTTTTTATTCTGAAAGTTGTCAGACAATTGCATTTTTTTTGTTTTTTTGGGTTAAATGATTTCTGACAAGTCAGCAGTATTGTATGACAGTCCATATTCAGATTTGCTCTGTTGTATCAAATTTTTTTATAATTGTTTATTTTAATCAAAAGTTCTCATATCTTTGTTTTGTTTTATGTATAAAATGTCTTAATCTGGAGCAGCTCCAACCACATTCCCTTTTTAAAAAATCCTTCATGTCTTTGACTTGTTGCAAAGTAAGTTCATTTTCATGTGCGCGTGTGTTAAGTTGCTTTAGTCGTGTCCAACTCTTTTCAACCCTGTGAACTGTAGCCCACCAGGCTCCTCTGTCCAAGGGATTCTCCAGGCAACAGTACTGGAGTGGGTTGCCCTACCCTGTTCCAGGGGACATTCCAGACCCAGGGATTGAGCCCCATCTCTTGCATCTCCACATTGGCAGGCAGATTGTTTACCACCAGCAGCACCTTGGAATCCCTCACTTCTCTATATAGGATCCCAAATAATGGATTTGGGTTTTTTGCGTCTTTGTGGTATTGAATTTGTTTTTTTGTCTTCTTGAACCTCCTGCAGATAGAAAGTTTTTAGCACCATAGGCTTGTTTAGAACATGCTTCAGCTTTTTTGGTAAGAAAACTTAACACGTGGGGTTCTGTGGACTTGATATTACTTCACATCAGCAGCCATGCGTGCAGTGCTTCCTGTTCGCTTTTAATGATGTCAGAATGGGTCAGAGCGTTCAGAAGGTGGAACCTGGTCATTGAAAGTCCCTTTCACATTGCTGTCTGATGCTTTCATCCTGTATTATTATTATTATTTTCATCCTTATTATTATCATCCAGAATCTACCTTTTATTAGTTGCAAAGTGATCTTCCAAGTTTTATAATCCCTTCCACATTTCTTAGCAAGAATTTGTTCTGTAAATTATATTTCATTACCTTGAAGGACAGGAGACCCAGGGTAGATGCTAAATTCTTTACTGCAAGTGCCATCATCAGAGTAATGAATTCTATTATCCGTGATACCCAGTGGCTGAAGGTAGGGGAGAATTTCTCTTATTTCTTCTCTGCTCCCTTCCCTCTACGTTTTTCCCCTTCATTTTTAGTAACGTGTATGGATTAATGGATTTATGCTTTCAAATAGTTAAATTCACTTTTCTTTTTGAAGTTCAGTTTGTTCATCTTTGTACAATGAGACCTTTCATGTTACTGCTCTATCCTTTTGGGATGACTGTTATCTGTTTTTGATAGCTTCTTAGCTTTTTGGCATAATATTGGACCAAAGGACTTTATTGTAAAGACAGTATATGTGATACAGAACCAACCTTGTGATTTTGTAACTCATTGTTCTTATATTTTTAAACTCCTTTTTCTCCTGGTGCCGTTAGGCAACATGAGGATCCTTTTTATGTTACTGTTGGTTAATTAGGAAGAACTGTTCATTTTTTTCTGAAAATTAGGAAAATGTTCAGAAACCATTTCTGAATTCACTGTTTAGAGAGACTTATCCTGCTTACTTAAGAGCCCGTTTCCCAATTTTACTTCTCCTTATTTTAATTATTTTGGAAAATCTGGGATCGATTAAAGGAAAAAGAGAAATACCATTGTGTGCCAGATACCCACCTGATTGTTCACACTGCCTCATTTAACTCTCACAGTTCCCAGATGGGGTCTCAGGTCATTTCATTCCTGTTTCACAGCTTCGTTCTATGTTAATGGTTGTCTAGGTAGTCTGGAGTTAAATGTGAGGATAAAACACTTTTTAGAATCCCAGAGTACATGACTAGATAGTGTTGTGACATACTTTTGACTAGAATTTCTAATTGTTCAATTGTGGTTTTAATATTCCTTTAGCTTAGTTTTTAACACATGCATGACATATAGACAGGGCATTTCTACCCAGTCTTTAAAACTAAATCTTTGCACCTTTTTATTTGTAGTTCTAATCTGATGAGTTTCTAACCTCATTTGACAAAAAGTAGTAAATGTAAAAGACCCTGGCACTTAGAATTTCTAGAGAATTGGGCAGGTTTTCCCTCTCATTTGTTGATCTTTGTGTTTATACCAATCATTTCTGTACATTTAGACGGTTGCGTCTGACATCCTTGAAAAATTACTAGGCTTTGTTTTCATTGGTTCACTTTGGCTGTGCTAGGTCTTCCTTCATTACTGAATGAGCTTTTCTCTCATTGTAGCAATACTCTCTAGTTACGGTAGGTGGACTTCTCTTTGCAGCGGCATCTCTCGTTGCAGAGCACAGGCTCAAATAGTTGTGGTGTACAGGCTTAGTTGCTCCATGGCATGTGGGATCTTCCTGGATCAGGGATTGAACCAGCGTCTCCTGCGTTGGCAGGTGGATTCTTTACCATTGAGCCACGAGGGAAGACCAATCTTTGAAAAATTATGATTTTAAGTGTGGGTCCTTATTTTACTAAACTTGTCTCTATTAAATATTTCTAAAAATTGTTTTACCCTATTTTTTTAAAAAGAGGTTTCTAAGTATAATTTAGCCTCTTCATGATGTCTCATTTATCATTTTAAGTATGAGTTGCTATATTTATAATGTGCTGGGTAATACAGTTCAGTTCAGTCACTTAGTCGTGTCCAACTCTTTGCAACCCCACAGACTGCAGTGCGCCAGGTTTCCCTGTCCATCACCAAATCCCACAGCTTGCTCATTGAGTTGGTGATGCCATCCAACCATCTCATCCTCTGTCATCCCCTTCTCCTGCCTTCAGTCTTCCCAGTATCAGGGTCGTTTCCAATGATAGAGAGATGCCATTAAATGAAACATTCAGGCTCCCAGAGGTTAGTTTTTATCATAAATGAGATAAAGGGACAAGAAGAGCATTCACATATGGCATGTCAACCGTGCAGTCTCACTAGATAATTGGGAGAAGAGACTAGGAGGTAATTTAAAACTTCAGGACCAGTGTTAGTCATGCTTAATATTTTAACTTGGCACATTAATTGATTAGCTAATTAAATCTGAACTGTATATTCTCCTTCTTTGAACAGCTTTAGTGCAGCCGCCATTGTCTATGGCTCCAGAAACTGGGAAAGATGTTGGATTTGGTAGCCTTGTTTTACCAGGTGGTTCTGTTGCCAGCAGTCTTGCCGCTGCCACTCTGCCAGCTGCAAACGTTTTTAATCCTCCAACGAAACAAGTAGAGCCTGAAGAAAAAGTACCTCATATTATTGATCACCAGATTTCTTCTGCAGAAAACACCAGATCAGGTAAAAAAAAAAAACAAAAGTAAAAGTAAACAGAAATTCCCAGAAAGACATAGTTAAATCATAAGTACTACTTCTCTGTATTGGTGTTTAATTCTGAGGTGTCATGCATATGTAACCAGTGCATGGATATTGCAGCTTTTAAAAAAGAAAAAAAAAGATCACTGTCTCCTAAAATTTCTATTAAAAACAAATTTGGCCTTCTATTCAGGATAGTATATATTTTGACACTTTTTCGTTAAGACTTCTCCCTTTTTTTGGCCTATTGGGACTTTTTTAATGTGCTGTTATCAAAACAAGATTGCACAAAATATGTTTACCAACAGAAAGGTTAAAACAAACCAATATAAGGTATAGCTTCTACCAGATATTCACCTAGGTCTAGAAGATAAGTGTGTCGTTTGAAAGTGGCAAGTCTTTTTTTTTTTTTTTCAATTGACACTACTGTTAGAAACACTTTTGTTAAATAAAGGTGGAGGATCAGTATAAAACCTGATGTTTTAGTTTAACTTAAAAAGATTTCATGTCAGATTTTAGGTAAGAGCTCCACTTTGTTTTCATATTTAAATTTTACTATGTGTGGTATTTATAATTTTAGCTTTAATTTTTATTTAATATCTGGTATAGCTTGGTTCTTGGGGAGATACAAGTAGCTGACTACTGGAAATTATAGCATTAATAATTATAAATAAAGTAAGTCCTCTGTATACAAATGAGTTCTGTTCTGAGAGCACATTCGTTAAGTCCAACAAAAGTTAGCCTAGGTACCTGACCAGCACCATTGGCTATATAGTACTGTACTGTAATAGGTTTATAATACTTTGCACACAATACATAAAAAATAAACACTGAAAATGTTTTTAATCTTACAGTACAGTAGTGCAGCATAACAGCTGGCCTACAGGGGCTGGCTTGAGTGAACAGGCAAGAAGTGTTACTGCCTAGAGGAGGGAGAAGAGATGGGGGATGGTGGGCTAGGGCTGCCCTCTGTATGCGGCACTGGGCGGTAAAGTACACAGAGGGGACGCATGCAGGTGACCATCGCTAGACGCGTGAATTAGCTCAGTGACCGGGCATGCGAACACACATTGACAGCTTTGAAAATTCACAGCTTGAAGGTTCGTATGTAGGGGACTGAACTGTATCTTTTTCACACCAGGGTGATTGATTATGTTATTTTTTTCCTTTCCATTTTAGTGATTCCAAATGATATTTCAAGTGGTCCTGCGATTTTAGGACAGCCGCCAAATGTGACAAGCAATTCTGGAATTCTGGGAGTCCAAAGACCAAACGTATCCAGTAATAATGAAATTCTTGGAGTCCGGCCATCTAACGTTTCTAGTAGTTCTGGGATGATTGGACCCCAGCCACCAAATATTCTAAATAACTCTGGAATTTTGGGATTACAGCCACCAAATGTGTCAAGTAGTTCTGGACTTTTGGGAGTGCTCCCCCCAAATATGCCTAATAATTCCGGACTTCTCGGAGTACAGCCACCCGGTGTTCCAAGTACTTCTGGGCTTTTGGGAACACAGCCACCAGCTGGGCCTCAAACTTACCCCCTTTAAATCTTCCTAATCAAAGGATGCCTGCAATGCCAATGTTAGACATTCGTCCAGGACTGATACCACAGACGCCTGGACCACGATTCCCGTTAATACAGCCTGGAATTCCACCCCAGCGGGGACTCCCTCCCCCAGCAGTACTTGATTCAGCTCTGCATCCACCACCCCGTGGTCCTTTTCCTCCAGGAGATATTTTTAGTCCACCTGAAAGACCTTTTCTAGTTCCTGGAAGACAAAATGTAGACAATGTTCCTAACCCAGAAAAAAGGATACCACTTGGAAATGATAACATTCAGCAGGAAGGTGACAGAGATTACCGGTTTCCTCCCATGGAACCCAGGGAAGCCCTCAGTAGACCTCCCCCGGTGGAAGTTAGGGATGTGGTTGGACGACCTGTTGACCCACGAGAAGGTCCTGGAAGGCCTCCGTTAGACGCTAGAGATCATTTTGCAAGGCCTCCTGTAGATATCAGGGAGAATCTCGTGAGGCCAGGCATAGATCATCTTGGCCGAAGAGACCACTTTGGCTTTAATCCAGAGAAGCCCTGGGGGCACAGAGATTTTGATGAGCGAGAGCATCGAGTTCTACCTGTCTATGGCGGTCCGAAAGGCTTACATGAAGAAAGAGGTAGATTTCGGTCTGGAAACTACCGGTTTGATCCTCGAAGTGGTCCTTGGAACAGAGGATTCGGACAAGAAGTTCACAGAGATTTTGATGACCGCAGAAGACCCTGGGAGAGGCAGAGGGACAGGGATGACAGAGATTTTGATTTCTGCAGAGAAATGAATGGGAATCGTCTTGGACGAGATAGAATGCAAAACACCTGGATCCCCCCTCATGCTCGGGTTTTTGAGATTTTTGAAGGGGCCACTTCTCAACGAAAAGGTGATAACGTGCCTCAGGTTAATGGTGAAAATACTGAGAGACACGCCCAGCCACCGCCTTTACCAGCGCAGAGTGATCCTGAACTGTATGAAAAACTGGCATCCTCAAGTGAAATAAACAAGAGAGTGACACAGTTGCTGATATAGAGAGTGAACCAGTGGTAGAAAGCACAGAAACTGAGGGGACATAATCATCACTCAGTAGGTAAAAGATACATTTTGTAAAGTTGTCATCTCTCTGTAATAGATTAATGGCTGACTGGACCATAGTTGTTCACTTTTGTCTGCCAGAATTAAGTTAATCTGATGTTCATGTTCACCTTTCTCTTAAAATAATTGTACAACTGACTTGTATAGACATTGTTCTTAATATGAACATGGTAGGTAAACATTTTTTTATTTTTCTGATAAAATATAAATGTTGCCCCCTGATTCTTTTAACTTCAAGGAAACGAATAACAGCTTGTCAGAGACTTCCTATGGAAGAAAGAATTTTTTTTAGATTACTACCATTAGGTTGGATATGGTAATAGATATATTTCAGAATAGCAAGTGATGGTATATCTTATCCATATCTTTAGGCTGCTGCAGAATTTTAAGGTAATAGACAAAGCTGTGATATTTTATGCAAAGACTGGCTCTAAATATTTGAGGAGCACAATACAGAGATTTTAAAAAGTGATTTTGTAAAATCTACACTCTGGTCTCTGTTTCTCCAAAGTAAGTGTTTGTGATTTGTTCCTCATACTGCAGTGAGTTCAAAAGAAAAAAAGAAAACAACATCAATATTAAAGTACGTTTCAATGTTGGGTGAACTTTGTTTTTAGATGCCAATAAAACTTCTTTGTTTGATAACAGTGTTCTAGGAATTGTATTTTTTTAACCTACAAATTCTTAAAACCATGGATCATTGGCAGCATGTGCTTAGTTGTTGCAGAAGTTTTCTATTACTCTTAGTAACAACAAAGAACCACGTGTGGAAAAAGCATGTACTTTGATCTAAAAAATCATGCAGTCTCATCAGTATATGTGTAATACCTGTGCATATTTACTGTGTAAGCCATATGTAGATTTTTCTGTTTCTCTGTATGTCTGTTTCATGCACATACAGAGAAAAATAGAAAGTTGATCGTTCAGATAATAAACATTCTTTAAAACTAGGTATAAAATTAGAGAAACTTGGCTAACTGACATTGCTCATAGTTACAGCTCCTAGCCTCTATGATGGTAAAATAAGAAATATTGTAAAGAGATACACTGACAGTATGGCAATTCTTTTTTAGTACAGTTAAGCATGAAGTCAGATTTAGCATGGAGCCGAATTTCATGTAAATGCTTGCATTGCTTTCTTTCACATTATATTTGCTTTTCTGCATAGATAGTGCTTGTACTTAATGATACTTACTGGTCACTTGCCTAAAGTGAATTCCTTAATTGCACAAAATGTAGAGCTGTGGGTGTTGATGGATTTAAAACAGTAATTTGTATTCCAGAAACAGTGTGTCCATCATGGGTTTCATAGGCTCTGGGTGACACTGTTTCAGATTAGCCTCCAAGGTAAACCTGAGTAGCAGAAAAATTGGGGATTAGTTTCCTGTTATATTTATTATTATTTGTTTTTGCATTTCATTTATTTGCTGATTGTTGCTCCTTTGGGTTTTACATATATACACACATATATAAAACCATTGGTATTTTGTTTTTTTGTTTCTAATGAAGGCTTTCATTTGGTCCCGTGAATAGTCATTTGTTTCCTCTTCTGATAATTCATCATTGGTTTTATCTAAAATTCTTCAGTTGTGCTTGTCAAGCTTCCCCCAGAAATGATAGCCATACACCAGCCGTTTAAAATAGGGCGGTTTTGCTTACCTCTTGTGATCTAGAGATCTTTAAGGTTCCTCGCCAGAAATGTTCTTTTCTTCTTACATGTTCTAAAATAGAAATAGTATGTTATTTAGTTTTTTTTGAAAAGTAGATGAGAATGGAAATCTGATGTTTTGTTTCTAAGTTCATTGAATTCAGTCCAGTAATTTGAGTTGGTTGCATATCAATTCCTTGGGGTAATGGGGAAACCTGTGACACTGGTACAAAGTTTTAATGTTCTGGAAAGATTTGTCTTGCCCTTAAGGAAATTATATTAACTGGAATTTCTTTCAAACTATTCAGTATTTAGTTGCATATATCATTATTAAAATTGACATTCACTTGTATTAAGTAGCCACAGAAAAAGTGAGACTTTTCAGTGAATTTTGATCCCAAGCCTTTTATCACCCTTGGGCTTTCATGTGCAAACTTGAAGGCAAAATGTGTACAAGTATTGCCCTGGCTTGAGATTCTGATGGTGGAAGTTTGCTGATCAGCTGTCAGTACTGTATCCTCAAGACCCATCTTGAAAGTGTGCGACACTTAAGACAGCTGAAAAACATGTATGTGTAGTTATGCTCTCTTCATCTTTTATTTTTGTGTAATGTTTGAGTGAAAGGATTTTATTCATCCTGATACCAAATTTCCAAAACTGATACTTTCACTTTTTTTTTTTAGATGATGGAGAGAAAAGTTAATTGTCTTACTTTGCTAAATTTGACTTAAGACCTGTGACATTTCTGACCCTTTCAGTCACAGTACTGCTGTCACTAGAATGTTAGCAATTCGTAATGTGCAAGGAGTAGCCTAAATATTTCAGTAAAATAGTTTGAACTGCTGCAGGCAGTAATTACGTCAGACATGAGGTCACATAGTTTTATTTGTGATAGAGAATGAAACGGCTTCCTGTGCTGTTAGTAGATTGCAACATTAATCGATATTCATCTTTAAAATTTTTTGGTCTTTAAACATTTCATTGAACATTGGCTTCTGTTAGCATGAATGCATATACTGCACTTTGATCATCTCTATTGTAGATAGAAACTTATTTTAAAGCAGGGTAGTCTTTACAGCATATCATCAGTGAAATGTTACTTTAATTTTATTTCATTGTATAGGGTGGACAGAATACTAGGAAGCATTGTAAGATGGAATAGTATAAAATTGCTTGTTTAAAACTGTGGAAGTCACTTCCTATAATATTTAATTAATACAGTTATTATTTAAGCTATACGTTCTTACCAGGACAGTTTCCTTTGTTCTGATAATTTAGTTGCTTCCACAAATTTGTTGGCCATTTTTCACTTAAACAAAATACAGCTTTATGAGTGACACATTGGGGATTGTTTTGGGAATGGGGCAGTTTCGTTACATTTAAAAAGAATAAGTTGCCTCTTTTAGTTTGAAAAAGTATTTTTTAAATAAACTCTAGTTCATCAGATCTAAGGTGCCATTAATTGTAAGACGCACGATTCAAAAATTTAAAAATGCTTCCAATACAACATGTCAGTGATTATAAGATACATTCGTAATTCAGGAATGTCAAAATGTAAAACGGGTCTTAGAATCAAAGAAATAGGGTATTTCTTTGGTATGTGTATATATGGAATATATATATGTGTGTGTGTATATATATTCCATATATATATTCCCTTACTCATTAATGATTTAGGGAAAATTTTTGATTTTTTTGTCATTGTATATATTTTAGATGGGCACAACATTTAGTGAAAAAAATTTAACATTCAGTTAAAAATAACTGTTATACCTTATGTGCCTTCATCATTATTATTGGGTGCTATGTTAATAAAATGTTTTAAGGGCTTTTAACTCTTTCAAAGAAAAGTATTACCATATTACTCTTTAAATGTAGGAGAGGAGAGCAAGTGTATGTTCATTTTTAAAATAGACAAAATAAATTAAAATTATGTAAGCAATCTTAAATACTACAATGTGGCAGAGAATTATAAATGTTTCCTTAATTGATGATGCTGTGGTTTTATAGGAAACATATTTTAAACCATAAATAGGCTCTAAATAATTTATTTTCTACTTATGAAAAGTCAGGTTACTACATTTTTTAATAAGAGATTTAAAAACAAGATACCTTGATGCAAACTTTCTGGAACTAGAATTTAAAAATTAATGGCCCAGATTGTTTACTTTGGGGGACATACTTTAAGTAGAGGGCATGAGTATTGAAAGCTATTTGAAATGTACTTTCTCTGTGGTTCTTAGCCAGGAAATATGTGACAAATTCACCTGTGGAGCTCTTTGAAAATATGGGATTAAGAGGTGGTCACTGCAGACTTATTAATGCAGAATATCCTGGGGAGATACATATTTATAACATACACAAAGACACACACACACACCTTCCATGTATTACTACTTTAGATATGTTAAAATCTGTAAATATTTCATGTACCATACACTTGAGACTTTTAAGGTTTGTTTTTTAAGTAAAATAGTGATACAGAGTTTTTACTGTTTCAATTAAGTATATACTTAATTGTGTTAATTGGTATTGGATGAATAAAAAAGTCCATCATCACAGATGTTTTACATTTGAGTTAATCTAAAAATGAATTATGATAGCAAGAAAGGGATGGAAAGAAGTATATAGGAGATGGTTTTATAAGAAGTATTTTCGACTCAACTGAAACCTTGTTATAGGATACCTCTAGATACCATGTAATTAAATGCTTTGATTATAGAAAGTGCCCCTTTGGAACAAAACTGCAAGTCTTATCAGGGATTAAGAGAAAGGTTTCTAGTAGGACTACTTAGATGTGGGTTGCACATCAGAAGCTAATGCGATCCAGTGCTTTGTTTCGGCACAAGTTTTGCTCATTTTTCTTCCCTCTACTTTGTTCTCTTTTTCACCAGGAGGCTCTTTGCCTCATATAGACACTTAAAATCACTCTGCCTTGTTCTGGTCAAAATGCAGAACAAATATTCCAAGTAATTTATAAAAAATACATGTACGGTGTCAAAGAGGGTAAAATGGTGTTAATGGGCTAACTTTAGATTGTAAGAGAAGCATTAGATGCTTCAGGCAGTAGGATGACCTACTGTCTGAGAAGCCGAGAACCCAGTAGGTGGTAGAGTGCGCACTTGGAACTTAAGACCTTGGGCCCTTAGTTTAGTGAGAATAGAGGAGTTCGTTTCATGAGTGTATTGAACTTACACAGCAGTGGCAGGATGTAGGACTTGTTTGGCCCATGATGTCTGTCCTTGCACCATGATCTCACACACACACCACACCCCTCCCCCTGCCACGGGCAGCTATCACTCTCGTCTTATTTTTTCTGGCTTTCTCAGAATTCTCATCCTTCTCTCATAGCACCTCCCATCCTCCTTTTTAACCCTCATTCCAAGCAGAGACCATCAGTTTGGATTTGTCTGTTGAAAGCAGTTTGCTGCTGCTTTGCTTAGTGATTTCTAAGGTTGTTTCCAGCATTTAAATACCTTGAGTTGTTAAGTTTTGTTTTCTGTAAAAGACTAGCTGAGGAAGCAGGCTGGACAGAGAAAGGCTAATAATATTGGAACACTTTTGAAGAGAACGCATTTCTTACTACCTTTAGGTTTTTGTAACTGGCTTTAACGTTTCTAGATGTCTGTCTTTGGCCAAGTGATTGCATCTCTCTCAGCATCATTTCTTAACAGCTAGCCTGCAGGCTGTCTTGTTGTTTTTTTTTTTTTTTTTAATTAATAATATTAGCTAATATTTAATAGATGTATACCATGTGAGAAGAACCGAGGTGATTTTATTAGCGTCATAATGTAATCCTCAGTGACAGTCCTATGAGGTATTTGTTATTTTAATATCTCTTACAAAAGAGAGGCACAGATTTAATATCCTAAGATCTCACAGCTCGCAGATGTTTCAGCAAAGATTGAAACCCAAGTCTGTCAGATTAAAAACTTAACCACTTAATAAAGTGCCAGACACATGTGGCAGAGGCTCATCAACTATTAGTTCCTCATCTCTTTAGAAAAGGCAGATAAATTTGGTGCAGAAGAATGTAAACTTGAACAGCCCTCCCAGGCTTAATCCTTCAGTAGGGAAAGGCTGCAGGGAAACACTCAGCTGGTGTTTTCATTGTTCAAGTGTCTGTGGCGCTTTCTTCTCTTCCAGTGGCTGAATGTTCACTTCAGCTTTGTTTGCTTAGACTCTGCTTTCAGGATTTGTTTTTTTTCCTGAAGTGGCACCATAGCATAATATTGTTAACTTTCAAGTAACTTGCTACTCCAGAGGCAGGTTTGTATTGCATTGATATTTAAGATTTCTTTTTGAAAGCACCTTTTCCCACAAATAAAATAAAATTTCAAAACTTTTTTATTCTTTTCTGAAAATGTTTTAATACATGTAAAGCAGAACCAGTGATAGTTGCAAATTTATATTTTAGGTTGTGGCTTTGGCAGCTCCTTTCTGAACTGTGCCAGTTATACACTGTGTATTTAGCCAAAACTTAGTACTCAGTTTTCTTGTGTATAAAACTCCTATATTAGGAATATTTTGTGATGAAATAGGTAAAGTTAGCTTTATACATATATAGTAAGCATTCGGTGTTAGTGTTTTATTCACTTGAATTCACATAGTCTAGAGGTTAGCTGTTGTCTTTGGTTGCAGTGGATAATTTGCAGTTATTTTACTTTCTTAGACTATATAACCTGATTCTAGGTTTTCTTCAAGCCACTAAATTTAGATTCTTCTGAGGTTTAATCCACAGCATGTCATGGTGCTGGTCTTTGGTGACCTTTTCCAGTCTTTGTACATATGATTCTAAACATTGTGGCCATATTACTGCCTGATTCACACATCAGGGGAACATGCTTAGCATATCTGTGAATTGTTCTTCTGTTTCTACTAATCTTGCCAAAGTTAATTACCACTTTGCTTATGTTATTATTTGAAATAAAAAGTTCTTGCTTTTGAACAATTGATTTTTAGTGACACGAGTCTTGTGTTTATTACTGAAGTCGGGTCAGTTTGCACATTAGTAAGGATATTAGTAAAATCAGAAGACTTGTACTAAAAAATAAAATAATCTTTGAACATATGAAAGATAACTTATGTAAGAATCGTTCTTTCCTTCTCTGGGGATTGAAACTGCTTTGAGCTTTTTAGATAGGCGAGGGTAGCATTTACCATCTTATAAAACTCTGAGATAATCACATCATATAGAACTGTTGTCATACCCACAGTAAAGATTTAGAGATTTCTAAGTAGTGAAGCTTTGGGGGCTTCATTTAGGAAAGTGTTCTTTTTGTAGAATGTATTTAACAATATATGAATTACAGCCTTTAAAAAATTTTTTAAAAATCATATTATTTTCTGCATTGTTAGCCAGATAGTCTGTTGACCATATGTTAAAACTCCTTCTCATTACAGGGAGAAGGGTTTGAGAGGGAGAGAGAAAAATTTTAACCTCTGTGTCATGGACATTCTGAATCATTTATCTTCAGAAACATACCATTCTGTAGGAGCCATTTTTTACAAATAAGCAAACTGAAGTCCACGGTCACACAGCTTTTGATTTGTACAGGTATTTGAACTCGGGTTTTTGCTGACCAGGCAAAGCTGTGCTTTACTTTAAAAGATACCCTTGGACTTGTGCTGAGTCACTTTAGTTGTGTCCAGCTCTTCACGACGCTATGGCCTGTAGCCCCCCAGGCTCCTCTGTCCCTGAGATTCTCCAGGCAAGAATACTGGAGTGGGTTGCCATGCCCTCCTCCGGAGGACCTTACCAACCCAGGGATCAAACCAACGTTCCGTCAGCTGCATTGCAGGTGGATTCTTTAGCACTAGCGCCACAGATTTTAATTTTAACACATGGTCTGTATAGTTCCGTAGAGCTGCTGTAACAACATACCAAAATGTGGGTGACTTAGAGCAACAGAAACGGAATCTCTTACAGTTCTAGAGGCTAAAATCTGAAATCGAGCTGTTGGCAGGGCCGTGCTCTCTCTGAACACTCTAGAGGAGAGCCTCTCTCGTCTCTTCCCAACTTGTGGAAGTTCTCAGCAGTCCTTGTTCTCGGCTTGTAGACGCATCACTTCAGTCTCTGCCTCTGTCGTCAAGTTGCTGTCTTCGATCACATGTCTTCATATCAACTTCCTATTATGTCTGTCTGTAAATTTTCTTCTTAAATTAGATACTAGTTCTATTGGATTAAGGGCCCACCCTACTCCAGAATGACCTCTTCTTAACTAATGATATATATAATGACTCTGTTTCCAAATGAGGTTCCATTCTGAGGTACTGGAAGTTGGAACTTACACATTTTTGAAGGACACATTTCGTTAACAGCCTATGACTGAATTCTGTAACTATTTAAGGTCTAAGTAAATAGACATTGGTGGCTCAGAGGGTAAAACATGTGCCTGCAATGCAGGAAACCCAGGTTCGACCCCTGGGTTGGGAAGATCCCTGGAGAAGGGAATGCTACTCCAGTTTTCTTGCCTGGAGAATATCATGGACAGAGGAGCCTGGCAGGCTACAGTCCTTGATGTCCCAAAGAGTTAGAAACAGCTGAGTGACTGACACTTCCACTTTCAAAGAGACGTTGAATAGTTTAAAACATACTTAGGGAAAATAGTCATAGTTTAGAGTGATGAAACACATCTTTATAGAATTTCATTGTTAAATATGATAGACACTGCCTAGCTTTTTAGGTGAATTGTAATACCCACAATTTTATGTTTTTTAGTTATCCTTGAACTAACAAGTCAGCAAAGAAAATCCAATAATATTAACATTATATAGCAAAGCATCTCCTGCAGTTTTTCTTACACTTAAAATGATTCATGCTGCCTTTTAAATATGAAGGGTGTTTTTAGACTTTATTAAATGTAGCTCAATGAAAATGTGCAGTGTGTTTCATTTCTACTGTTTCTTTTTTATAGTATGTTAGCATTTTTTGTTTTGTCCAGGTTTTCTGTTACGCAAGTGATAATGACTATCATTTTGATATTACAGTAGTTTGTTAGAAATAGCTTTCTCATTTACCAAATAAGTTAACAATTTGTTATTTTCATTTAGTAGTATAATCTTAATATATTTCTCTTTTTTTTTTCATACAATTATTCAGCAAAATCTTTGAAAAACAGCTTTGTAGCTGACTGAATCCAAGTTGCCTGAATATATAGGTCTTTACTAAATAGGTCTTTTAACAGTGTTCCCTGTGACTTGTGGAAACTTGAATGGGCAGTTCTCATGATTTTCATTTGAAGAGCCCCAAAGCACTTAGAACACTGCCTGGCTTGTGGAGGACATTGGTGTTGGTTATTGTTACAATTGTCCAAAATGGCTGAGACTTTGTACATGTTAAGTCGCTTCAGTCATGTCGGACTCTGCAGCCCTGTGGACTGCAGCCTGCCAGGCTCCTCTGTCCGTGGGATTCTTCATTACAAGAATACTGGAGTGGGTTGCCATTTCCTCCTCCAGGGGATCGCTCAACCCAGGGAATTGAATCTCTCTCTTACCTCCTGCTTTCCAAAGCAGGATGTTTACCACGAGCGCCACATGAGAAGCCCAATAGAGACTACTACTACTAAGTCGCTTCAGTCGTGTCCGACTCTGTGCGACCCCAGAGACGGCAGCCCACCAGGCTCCCCCGTCCCTGGGATTCTCCAGGCAAGAACACTGGAGTGGGTTGCCATTTCCTTCTCCAGTGCATGAAAGTGAAAAGTGAAAATGAAGTCGCTCAGTCGTGTCCGACTCTTGGCGACCCCATGGACTGCAGCCCACCAGGCTCCTCCGCCCATGGGATTTTCCAGGCAAGAGTACTGGAGTGGGGTGCCATTGCCTTCTCCAAATAGAGACTCTGGGGCCATGCAAATCAGTGATGTATGTTAATTGCAGATAATTAA
Source organism: Aepyceros melampus (assembly GCA_006408695.1). Taxonomy (NCBI): domain Eukaryota; kingdom Metazoa; phylum Chordata; class Mammalia; order Artiodactyla; family Bovidae; genus Aepyceros; species Aepyceros melampus. The sequence goes on from SJXQ01005652.1 coordinate 165,137, forward strand.
GGGATAATTTATGCAGGTTTTATATTACAACTCCATATCAGGGAGGGAATCGATGAAGTTACAAGTTCTTGGAGCTTTAACGCTCCAGAGTTTTCCTGCCTCTAAAGCTTACTTAGTTATTCGAGCTGTATTTGTGTTTCTGGCCCACTCTTGAAACACAGGAAGTCTGATTCGCTAGGCCAGTGGCAAGCCTGCTAGTGCACCTGGCATACCAGTCAGGAAGTGATGGCAGTGATCTAAGAACAGTTAGAAAGCTTCATTTTTTTGGTGGTGGTTCGGTTGCTAAGTTCATGTGTGACTCTGCAACCCCACAGACTGTAGCACACTAGGCTCCTCTGCCCTTCCCTATCTCCCAGAGTTTGCTCAGATTCATGTCCATTGAGTAGGTGATGCTATCTAACCATCTCATCCTCTGCTGCCCTCTTCTTTTGCCTTGAATCTTTCCCAGCATCAAAGACTGTTCCAGTGAGTCAACTCTTTGCGTCAGGTGGCCAAAGTACTGGAGCTTCATTTTCAGCATCTTTTGTTGATTGTCTAAATATGGGAAGGAATATAGAGACCAGGGAGAAACAAACAGACTAGAATAGGCTTGGGGCAAGGTCCGTTTGCCCATCAGTACACACCACAGTATCTTCGAGCTCTTCAGCAGATACTGAAACCCCTTCCAGGTGGGAGAAGTTAACAATGGTATGCTACCCACAAGCATGTAGAGCCCAGGCCAGTTGGACCTCTGTCCAGATAGTAACAATTCAGTGGCGAAAAAGTGCTCCTGATTTTCTTACTCCATGAAGTAGAAACTCAAGTTTTAAGAGTAGATATTTTTTCATGAGACTTGAAAAAGGCTGATCAGGTGAAAAAAAGATTTACAGTTTTCCCATAAAAGTATTCATACTAAAAAATTGTTGAGAATTCCTTGGCTGTCCAGTGGTTAAGACTGTGCTTTTACTGCTGAGAGCAAGGGTTTGATCTCTGGTTGGACAACTAAGATCCCACAAGCCACACCATTCAGCCCTTTGACCAAAAAAAAAAAAAGTTGTTAATTGTGGAAATAAACGAATTAACTTTAAAAATTGCATCTGACTCAATCCATTATACGGGGAAATCACGTTTAGAAAAGTGATTTGAAAACATTTCTATTAGACCTCTTTGTTTAATACTGAGAATTTGAAAAACATGTTTAGAGTTATCCCAAATGAAGTCTGTCAAATAAAATTTGAGATCTCAAAAGAGATTATCTATTTGAGAGAAAGAATGAGGCTATTTTGGTCATTCATAGCAACCAGTTTAGGAAGACCTAGTAGGGATCTTGGTTTCATTGGAAATCATGAAACGCCACCATAGCCATAGTTACCTGTACTTCCAAATGTAAAGCAGTAATTTAATTTCTCATCAGAGCTTTAAAAAAATAATAGACTCTTAAGAGGATAATGTAAAATTTAATTGATACCTTGATATAGAAAGCTCAACTTGGAATGCAGCAACCCCTTCCTCTGTGCTACAGCCGTACTCTTTCTTTGCCACACGCTACACACATACAGATCTAGGGCTCAGAGGTCTAAGGGCAAAGTGTAATGGTCACCAGGGTCACAGTTCAAAGCCTTTCTTGTAATTTGAGCTATGTGTTAATGCTGTCTTCAGAACATGACTTTTATACTCTGAGCAAATAGTAATGTACGTTTTAATTCATGGTAGATGAAGAGTGATTTCTAAACTAGTGTCAGTGTTCAAAGGGCCAGAGAAGGGCTTCCTTCACACCAGTATTTTTCATTTAACTGATAGTAAAAGTAGGGTATGTGGCAATGTTATGGATGAAGCAAGAATTCTGATTGGTGGGGGATTCGGCTGAGACGTTATGGGAACAAAGGCACTGAATAGCCTTTGGATCTCATGACCCTCCAGGTGTGATTATTCTAACTCTCCAAGGACTGTAGAGTAGGGTGTGGCCTTGACTGTTTCTAAAGCACTAAATATCAGATGAAAGTGATTAAGAGTATATGGTGGTGGTTTAGTTGCTAAGTCCTGTCTGACTTGTGATCCCGTGGACTGTAGCCTGTCAGACTCCTCTTGTCTATGGGATTCTCCAGGCAAGAATACTGGAGTGGGTTGCCATTTCCTTCTCCAATTAAGAGTGTACAGAAGTAGTATTACCAGGTCTTGAAAACAGTCATGACATCTAAGTCAAGAGAATTGAATAAGGCTGACATTTTGTGATGAGTTATTAAACCCTTTCAAGGTGTGAGTTTCTAAATTTCTCCAAAGGAATACTTTGCTACTTTTCCCTTTGTTCCTAAAAGTTTAGGTAGCTCTGTATTCCTTTTTTGTAGTTCTGGTGGTCTGGTGGAAAAAGAAAGTGAGTTATTGACTACTTACTCCTTGTTCTTGGGATTGTTGTCAGATACCTACTTTGGCACCTTAAACAAAGCACCTCTTCTGGCTGGACGTGGTGGAGCCAAGTTGATTTTTAACAGTAATTTTGTTTTCCTTTGTTCAATGAGTAGTCTTTGCTTTTGTTTCTGTCTTGACTGTTTATAGTTTTAACATTTGGAAATGGTTTCTAATAATCTAATACAGCTTATAATCTAATACAGCATACACACATAAATATATGCACGTGCATATGTGTGTGTATCAGACACCTTCTCAAAGAACTTTTCAAGCAAGCCTTGTAGATTTTCTTTTGATCCTTTGTAGTAGTACTTGAATATTCTTTCAGGAATCAAACAACTTAAAACCAGTCTCTTTCTGCTTTGAGTCTCACATCTGCTTATCAAACTTGTAGTTCCTAGGAATTAGATCTTTAAAGCTGGATACATCCTCATCAGATTTAACCCAGTCTTGAAAAAAACAAACTCCTTTAATTGCCCCAAGAAGAGGAAATTAATACGTGTGCGTGTGTGTGTGTACGCATGCGCATGCACAGGCGTGCTTAGTCACCCAGTCACGTCCAGCCCTTTGGGATCTGGTGGTCTGTAGCCCACCAGGCTCCTCTGTCCATAGGATTTTACTCAATGTATTTACTCTCATGTATTCTCAGAGAACAAGAGTGAACAAGAGAACTGCCTTTAATTTTTAAAGCAGCAATATTTCTGATAGCTGGCTTAAAAAGAAAAAGCAGTAACTATAAATGATTTTTGAGTTAATGATTCATCTTCTGGTTTATTATAACTTAATCAGTTCAGTCGCTTAGTCGTGTCTGACTCTTTGCGACCCCGTGAATCGCAGCATGCCAGGCCTCCCTGTCCATCACCAACTCCCGGAGTTCACTCAGACTCAAGTCTGTCGAGTCGGTGATGCCATCCAGCCATCTCATCCTCTGTCGTCCCCTTCTCCTCCTGCCCCCAATCCCTCCTGGCATCAGTCTTTTCCAGTGAGTCAGCTCTTCGTATGAGGTGGCCAAAGTACTTGAGTTTCAGTTTCAGCATCAGTCTTTCCAATGAACACCCAGGACTGATCTCCTTTAGAATGGACTGGTTGGATCTCCTTGCAGTCTAGGGGACTCTGGGTGAGTGAGTGAGTGAAGTCACTCAGTCGTGTCCAGCTCTTTGCCGACACGACTAAAGTTATCAAGACTATCCACTCTCTCCATACCATCAGTACTGTGGTTCACTGTGGATTTTCTCCAGCTTCTTTGGACTCGCTGGTTCCAGATAATGCCAAAAGTTAACTGAGCTGAACGACTTCAGAGAGAAGACAGAGTGAGAGGAATACAGCAGTGGGCAACCATGTGCCCCTTCTTGGCCTTTGACTTGTTTGATATTCACTGTTCTGCCAAAAAGAAACCTTTTATTTTGTGTGTGTGAATTTTTTGAAGGCTGTTTTATGGCTGTCCTTTAGGATGTTGTAACTTGTGAACCACCATTCTGAACTCCTTTTTATCAACCTGATAAATTCAAAGTAAAATACATTATTTCATTGAGCCCTTGGTGCATAGCATGGATTGATAGGAATAAGGATAGTATGTTTGACTCATCATGTTAGCATTTGAAACCCAAGCAGTAGACCTCTTGGGGTGATGAGAAACATGCCAAAACCCCAGACATGTATATGGTTTTAGAATCTAGCCCAGGAAAGGGAACTTTACAGGTGCCCCTGCACACAGTCTGATGTACACCCTTTGCATGCTGAGCCGCTTCAGTGGTCTCTGACTCTGCGACCCTGTGGACTGCAGCCCGCCGTGCTCTTCTGTCCATGGGATTCTCCAGGCGAGAATACTGGAGTGGGTTGCCATGCCCTCCTCCAGGGGATCTTCCCGACCCAGGGACATCTCATGTCTCCTGTATTGGCAGGCGGGTTCTTTACCACCACCACACCGTGGGGCCCTCTTTAACATTACAACTTATCCTAGTAGATGAGAATTGGTAGTGTTTTCAATAGTTCTTTCCACACCCCTCTGCTCTAAGCATTTTACAATCTGGAATTCACTTCTGTTAACGGGATTGCTGAGGATTTAGCAGCCTTCTTGCTTCTGGCTTTCTTGTATTCTGATCTTGAAGCTTTCATTGTTAATTAAAAATCTGTGAAGCCCCAGGAGCAGGACTTGATGTATTTTAGAGTGCCTTTTTCCTATAACTTGCACAATAGAAAGAACCCTGAGTCTGGGAAAAGTTAGTGTTGTAATCCTCATCAGTGACAGAATTTGTTACCCTGTATTGGTGCTCTAATCTAATCTTATCTAGATCGAGGTTATAAAGATGGAAGGTGTACCAGCATTTTCTTTCTTTCCTCAAAAGACGCATATTTTACAGGTACAACTATGACAGATATCGTTAATCTATTCAGGGAGTCTTTCCTGCTAAGCCATGAGTTTTCCACTTCTCTCTTGGCAGCCACTGCTAGTCACGGTTATTAGCGTTAGAACTGAAACCACTTCGTTGTGGCACTGCAATATTTTACCTTTGAACACTATGTGCCTAACTTTAGTTACCCCAGGGTCCTCTCAGTTTGCCGTGGGCAGTTTTTAGTTCTTAAGGTGATGTTGCATGATGTTACTTTCCATTGATTAACACTGTTCAGATATTACTCTGTTTGGTGCCTCATTTGAGATACAGTCACATCTTGTTATCATTTAGTCAATTAGCTGTTCTGTTCCTGAATTTTAAGTAGCTTACAACAAAAGTAGTACTATAGACAAGATTATTGACTCTCTTGAATCTTAAAAGTGTATAGTGAAGTTTTATCTGCTTAATGTTCCTCCTGAAATAATTATTGATGCAGTAGCTTGCAGCAATAAACAGATGATAAGGGTTGTTGTTTCATCAATAGCTGAGTTGTGAGCCAGGTATTGAAACTCTTAGATTTGTTAAATATAATTGAATTATTTATATCTAGGCTGTTTTTTTCTAACTGTACTTACATTGCCTTTCTCAATTCTTAACACCTCTCAGCATGTTTCCAGATCATGTGTCCTTTTCATTTGTATTTGGAGGAATAAAAACATAATTTGACAGCTTTAGAGATAACCCTGATTGCTGTATGAACATGTTTGCCTCCAGTGAATTTTTTTACTCACTTGGCTGTAGGCTTATGTACCATTTGTAGTCAGGTTTTGGGTGAAGTGCATGGGCTTCTCCATATGTTATCCCCCGTTATCAAAGCTCATCATATAGAGACCTCAAATGTGCAGAAAGTGAAAGTGTTGGTGTCCAGCTCTTTGCAATCCCATGGGCTGTAGTCCGCCAGGCCCCTCTGTCCATGGAATCTCCAGGCAAGAGCGTGGAGTGGGGTGCCATGCTGGGCTCCCTGATCTGTTTACCTTTCCCTGGCCCCCTGTCTGATGTCTGCCGTAAACACCATGCGTTTTGGCAATTGGATGTAATCTGCAGTTCCTCGAGAGTGCTTTACAGCCTGTCTTGCTGTTCCTTCTGCCTGAGTAGGAATGCTTGTCTTCTCCACTCAGCAGACTCCTTTTTATCTCCAAGTCTCTGTACAAGGGCCACAGCCTCAGGCTTTTCTGCTTACCCTGGGAAAGTAGCCCTTTTCTTCTGTAAGAGCTGAGGTCAGATCTTATTTATCCTCCTAGTAAATTGCCTGCTTCATAATACACATTCAGTAAAACCTTTGTGAACGTTGAAAAGAAGTTAGAGTCAAAAAAAAAAAAGATCGCTGAAATCTATAGTGAAATCAGTTCTCAGCTATACAAAGCCTTAGACCTGCAACTGCAGTTACTCTCTTGGAAGCTTGGCAGAAACTCAGAATCCCTACTGACCAGCAGGTTCCCTCCCAGATCTGCTTACTCATCCGTTCCTCAGGGGATCTGTAGTAATTGTAAAATTTGAGAAATAGGATTCTAGGTTGTTTTTTCCCCAACAAATGTGGGATTTCCTATGTTGAAATGGAATATACACACACACACACACACACACACGTGTGTGTGTGTGTGTGTGTGTGCTCAATGATGTCTGACTCTTTGGGATACCATGGGCTGTATCCCACCAGGCTCCTTTGTCCATGGAATTCTCCAGGCAAAAATACTGGAGTGGATTGCCATTCCCTTCTCCAGGGGATCTTCCTGACCCAGGATTCCCGGGTCTCCTGCATTGGAGGCAGATTCTTCACCATCTGAGCCACCAGGGAAGACTATATATATATATATATATATATAAAATTTGAGAAATAGGATTCTAGGTTGTTTTTTCCCCAACAAATGTGGGATTTCCTATGTTGAAATGGAATATACACACACACACACACACACACACACACGTGTGTGTGTGTGTGTGTGTGTGCTCAATGATGTCTGACTCTTTGGGATACCATGGGCTGTATCCCACCAGGCTCCTTTGTCCATGGAATTCTCCAGGCAAAAATACTGGAGTGGATTGCCATTCCCTTCTCCAGGGGATCTTCCTGACCCAGGATTCCCAGGTCTCCTGCATTGGAGGCAGATTCTTCACCATCTGAGCCACCAGGGAAGACTATATATATATATATATATATATATATAAAGCATAAATATATAAATCTTGGGATGAGGATGGGCCTATGGATCTATGGATTTGGATCAATTCCTGGATTCCTTTCGGCCCTTTCTGATTGGGGAGGGGTAGGTCCCAAAGTTTATCTTGGCCTCGCTTGACCCTGTAGGTACTGGCAATATGCCCCATAAGGAATGGATGTAATAAACTATGAAAGGCTTAAAAAAGGAAAGTCATTGGTAAATGAGATGAAAAGATTGAAGACTATCAAGGCTTTATTATTTAAACGTTACTGTAAGCAGTGTGACTCTGCTCTAAGATGAACATACAAAGCTGAATGGTGTTAAATAACACAATTTTTGTGTAATAGGATTTCAATTGTAGTATTCAATTTTTTATAGAATAATTTCCAAAAGTTTTGGGAAATCTGATAGTTTTAAATAATGGTTCTAAAAAGAAAAACCATGAAGGCTCAAAGTTAGATGTTTTGACCAGACATTTAAATTTCCGAGTTTCCTTGCCAGATTTCTTTGAAACTGTTTTCAAAACTTTAAATGTTAAGATTTAAATTTGATTCTATTCAGAGCCCTCATCCGTGGATTTGAAGGAGGCTCTCTAAGATTTTTAGAAGTCAAGTGTAGATTTCTTTTGGAAGTTCATTTTCCCTCATTGTCCTCCTCCTTCATTATAACAACCCTAGTCTGTCTCACTTTTTTAAAGTTTCTGGAGTATTAGTGCTGTGGCCCTTTTATGGCACGTTGCCTCTCGTTCAACATCTGCACTGTCCAGCAAGGAAGTGCTTAGTCATATGTGGCTATTTAAATTACTAAAAATTTAAGATTCTGGCCAGTCACACCACCCACACTTTAAAATGCCCAGTAACCACGTGTGGTTGTGGCTTCCAAATTGGACAGCCAGAAAGTTCTGTTTTGTAGCACTATTCTAAAAAATGGTGATTGCTGATCATAGAGGACCCAAAAAGTGGGCTTTACCTGAGCAATTTTTTTTATTTGAAATACTCTTCCCTTTACTGTATTATTAAAAAAAAAAAACAAGAAGAACACCTATTACCTTTGGTTATTTTCCATTAAAGTTATATGCTTGAACAATTTTAAAGTTTTGTTTCCTTGAAGTTTTAAAATAAAATTTTTAGACATCTTTCAAATGCTATTTCTGATAACAGACAACAATGTTGCATTAAATTAAATATATTCAGTATTCATTTAGAGTTTTAATACTGCATCTAGGGCTTCCCAGGTGGTGCTAGGCTACACTGCCTGCCAGTGTAGGAGGTGCTGCAGACGTGGGTTTGATTCCTGGGTCTGGAATATCCTCCGGAGGAGGAAATGGCAACCCACTCTAGTATTCTTGTCTGGGAAATCCCATGGACAGAGGAGCCTGGCAGGCTGCAGTCCATGGCATCGCAAAGATGTGGACACAACTGAGCATGCACACATATACCCTTTACTTTATTTTTATGGCAGACACATCAACAGATACGCTGTGATTTTGAATAAACCAGCCAAAATAACAAAAAGGCTAAAAAGTTTCTCTACTGACTGCTTCTGGCAAATTTACAGTGAATAAAAGTAGTCAGTTATACAAACATTCCAGATGGATCTGCCAAGAACCAACCTATAAATCATCCCAGAAATTTGCACATTAGTGCTTATAAGGATCTTCCCTTTTTTAAAAAAGTTCTGGAGCCCCCAAATGATATTTCTTATTTGCTGATTTGTTTCTACAAAAACAAATTGGATTTATAGATATGTAAGTAAATGGAGAAGGAAATGGCAACCCACTCCAGTATTCTTGCCTGGAGAATCCCAAGGATGGAGGAGCCTGGTGGGCTACAGTTCACGGGGTCGCAAAGAGTCGGACACGACTGAGTGACTTCACTCACTCACTCAAATAAATGCCGAGTTCATTTTCTTGGTATGAAATCGATTATTACTGTAGTTGCCCCATTCTGTTTACTGTATAATTCCTGATATGAAGCCATATTCTCTAGAATATGGAGAGATAGCAACTGTAAGTAGTAACTGTAGTTGTAGGACTTACTCTGAGAGATTGGGAATCAGATAAGAATTGAAGAGAAAGTAAATAATCCCCTGTTGTTTAGTCGATAAGTCATGTCTGACTTCTCTGTGACCCCATGGACTGTAGCCCGCCAGGCTCCTCTGTCCATGGGATTTTCCAGGCAAACATACTGAAGTGGGTTGCAGTTTTCCTTCTCCAGGGAATCTTCCCCAACCCAGGGATGGAACCCTTGTCTCCTGCAGATTTTTTACTGTTTGAGCCACCAGGGAAGCCCCTTAATGCTTTTGAAAACAGCTTGTATGAAGATCATTGGCTGTATTTTTAAAACATGGCAAAATTTAGAAGATTATGACTTTTACCCATGATAGCGGACAGAGGTGGCAGTTTTTTAAAAAAAATACATGTGTAGCTGACCCTTGAACAAAAAAAACGGGGCTTCCATACAGTCAAAGATTTGTGTGTAACCTATAATAGGCTCCCCATGTTTGCAGGTCCACATTGGGGGATTCAACCAACCTCAGATCACATAGTATTGTAGTTATCTATTATTGCAGGTAATCTGTGTATAAATAGACCCGTGCAGTTCAAGGGTCAACTCTAGTTGCTTCCATATAAAAAGTTTATATATAATTCTCATAGTGTTTATACTTTCTACATCTCCACAGAAGTGCAGTAAACTAGAGTTCAAAGAGAATAAGAAGGGAGTTATTGCATCTCTCAATCTAGGTTATTTTATGTAAAACAGCCAATTGAATGCCAATTGAATCTGTCTCGAGTGTTTACTTTGAGGTCCTGTAATGCTTGATACTAATACAGGCCACAATATGGTTGAATCTGGAAAATACCCCGGGAGTGCTCAATTGCTCAGTTGTGTCTGACTCTTTGTGATCCCACGGACTGTAGCCCACCGGGCTCCTCTCCATGGGATTTTCCCAGGCAAGAATACTGGAGTGGGTTGCCATTTCCTCCTCCGGGGGATCTTCCCAACCCAGGGATATTACTGTGTCTCTTGCGTTTCCTGCATTGGCAGGCGGTTTCTTTACCACTGAGCCAGCTGGGAAACCCCTTGGAAAATATTATGCATAAGTAAAAGAAGTCAGATGCAAAAGACCACACAGTGTATTATTTATTCATGTGAAGTGGCCAGAGCAGGCTAATCAGTAGAAACAGAAAGTGGATTAGTAGTTGCTAGTGGCTGAGGGGGAACGGAGGGCGACTACTGGTGGGTTCTAGTTTATTTTTGGAATGATGAAAATGTTCTAAAATTAGATAATGGTTGCACAACTTTGTGAATATGCTTCAGACTACTGAATTGCCCACTTAAAAGGGTGAGTTTTATAGTCTGTGAATTATACCTCGGTAAGAAAACAAAAATCTGAAATGCATGTAAAGCGCATTTTTAGCAGGACCTGAAACATAGTAAACTCTCTCTAAAGAGTATCTGCTATAGTTACTAGGAACCATTTGTGAATTTGAAGAAAATGCAGGAAATCTAGCAGGTATAACACTTAGCATTTTATTTTACTCCTGAAACATTTATAGGTGACTTAACCATTCAATAAGTGTATTGTAATTTTTTTTTGTCGGCAGTAATAGTATGTATAATGTGAAGGAGGTTTTCGTTAACACTAGATTCCAAATTCAGATGTTGTAACAACAGGAAAAAATCCCACATTTTAGTCAGAATTATTTCAACAGTTTTCTTAGTATAAAAATAATGTCATTAAAATGGTAAAATTTAATATTCTGTGTATTTTACCACAATTTAAAAGATGATAAATAAATACCAAGCCTAATAATGAGTTTTTATCCTTAGATAGTCTCCACTTGCCATGTTTATAGACCTTTTTATTAATTCAACAAAAAGATAATCATAGAGATAAAAATCTTTAATGATGACAGATGGTAAGTATCCTCAGTTTTGAAACTGTGAAACCAAAATCGTTAACAGCTAGCATCTCATCATCACGTGGGCCAGGTACTGAATAGGGTACACAGGAAATAAACTCCTTACCTTAAATTCATCTCAAAGTGTTAGTATGATTAAACAAAAAATAGATTCAGTGCTTTTGGTTTGGGGTTGGGTGAGGAGGGCGTGCATAATGCCTTAACTTCTCATATTAGTTGTAGTATCAGTGTCAGTAACTTTTACAGGTAGAAAACTAACTTTCAGAGAAGAAGTATAAAACTTCATGTAATGCCAGAAACAGGAAAAAATCATTTTTGTTTTAAAAGACTCACCTAAGAGGGAATTGAGGACAAAGACAATTTACTAAGTGAGGCTGTTCAGTTCAGCTCAGTCGCTCAGATGTGTCCGACTCTTTGCGACCCCATGAATCACAGCACGCCAGGCCTCCCTGTCCATCACCAACTCCCGGAGTTCACTCAGACTCACGACCATCGAGTTGGTGATGCCATCTAGCCATCTCATCCTCTGTCGTCCTCTTCTCCTCCTAACCCCAATCCCTCCCAGCATCAGAGTCTTTTCCAATGAGTCAGGTCTTCGCATGAGGTGACCAAAGTACTGGACTTTCAGCTTTAGCATCATTCCTTCCAAAGAAATCCCAGGGCTGATCTCCTGGGATCAAATAGTGCCTACAAATAGTGCTTGAAATAGTTACTCAGATATTTGTGTGATGATTTGCAGGTATTCCTTCAGGTATAATTTTACCATAAATAAAAACATGAAGTTGTGGTAACTATTATCCGGTTGATTATATGACTAGTATTTTGTTTGAGGGGAATTGAGCGAGTTAGGATGGAGATAGTGAGAAATTCTTTCAGTGTTACTGCGTGGAAGGAACTTGGAAAGTTATTAGGGGACGGAAGGGTGTGGAACTCTACAGAGCAGCTGTAGTAGGCGCCTCACTATTTGGGGAAGGTGTTTGACATGCTGCAGCTGATCAGAAAAGGGATGCGGAGGAGGCTGAAGTCATGGTAACCAACCGTTCAGAGGTTGATAAGATGTAAGATCACCCCATGAGTCAGGTGACTTATGGTTTGGTTGCTTAAGTGAGGCTGGGTTACCCAGAATCTTTAGCTTCAGGAGCTGAGAGGTTCATATTTCATCACTTAGGTTGTGGGGAACCACTTAGTATAGGTTCTCAAACTGAAAAATGCTTTGATGAAGTGTTTTAGGAGAGGTTGATTTCGGTAGTTGCGCATAGCAAAGGCGAATGAATGGCAGTGGGCAGACCTGAAGAGCCGCTCCGCAGCGCCTCATGTGGGTGGCGGTCACTTCTTTGTGACACAGAAATCTGGTCCCAGCAGAATTCCAAGTGGGTTGCCACCTTTCTTTTTTTCACTTTTTTCCTTTCATGACAATTTGCTGTTATTAAGTTGGTAACTTAAAAATTTACTTTCGTAAGCGAATTTTATAAACAGAGCTTTCTTTGTCAGATTTTCATTGGACAAGGCTAATGATAAAATGGTCGGGAATTCATACATTTGGACAGGGCTCACTGCTCAGTGGAGTCACAGTAAAGGAGGGACCACATGTCACTTTTTAAGCTCAGTGCTTCTCAAAATGTGGACCAAGGGTAACCTGAATTAGAATACCACAAGGCTTGTGTAAAATGCAGGCTAGCTCCTCCCAAGACCTAGTGGAGCTAAAAGCCTTGGGAAGAGGTAGAGGAAACCTGCCTTTTTAACCAGCAATCCAGGTATACTAAAGGCATAACTAAATTTTGAGAACCACAGATTAAAGAATTGTAACTTCTTATGGAATTATTCTAGCAGGTAGTCTTCTTAGATTTCATTTCTTCAGATCAGTTTCTGTCTTAATGGAACATTTCTCAGTAGATCAAGTTATGTGTGGCATGTTACTCTCAGCTGGAAGCTAAAGGAGCATTAATCTAATTTGGGGGACACAGTTTTGCAGTTTTTCCTAGAGTGTAAGCAAGTTTTTGTTGCATAGTAAAGATAACAGTTCCCCCTTGGAAGGATTGACTGCTAGCGACATAAGCAGCCTGTCTGGTGTTGCTGGTGTCTGGTTTGTCAAAGCTCGTTAAATCAAATTCCTTTTCTAGAATAATGTCAGTGTTACCAATGTTGGGAGTTGAATGATTCCTATTCTACCTGTTAGACTGTTTACTTCAAAAGTGAAAAAGTGGAAGTGTTAGTGTCGTAGTTGGGTCCAACTCTTTGTGATCCCATGGACTGTAGCCCACCAGGGTCCTCTGTCCATGAGATTCTCCTGGCAAAAATACTAGAGTGGGTAGCTATTCCCTTCTCCAGGGTATCTTTCTTACCCAGAGATCGAACCCATCCTCTGTAATTATTAGGTTCCAACTTAGAGTATATTATAGTAACCACTGAATATGTATTCTTCAGTTCAGTTGCTCAGTCGTGTTCAACTCTTTGCGACCCCATGAATCGCAGCACGCCAGGCCTCCCTGTCCATCACCAACTCCCGGAGTTCACCCAAACTCATGTGCATCGAGTCAGTGATGGCATCCAGCCATCTCATCCTCTGTCGTCCCCTTCTCCTCCTGCCCTCAATCCCTCCCAGCATCAGAGTCTTTTCCAATGAGTCAACTCTTCACATGAGGTGGCCAAACTACTGGAGTTTCAGCTTTAGCATCATTCCTTCCAAAGAAATCCCAGGGCTGATCTCCTTCAGAATGGACTGGTTGGATCTCCTTGCAGTCCAAGGGACTCTCAAGAGTCTTCTCCAACACCACAGTTCAAAAGCATCAGTTCTTCAGCACTCAGCCTTCTTCACAGCCCAACTCTCACATCCATACGTGACCACTGGAAAAACCATAGCCTTGACTAGACAGACTTTGTTGGCAAAGTAATGTCTCTGCTTTATATGCTGTCTAGGTTGGTCATAACTTTCCTTCCAAGGAGTAAACGTCTTTTAATTTCATCGCTGCAGTCACCATCTGCAGTGATTTTGGAGCCCAAAAAAATAAAGTCTGACACTGTTTTCCCTGTTTCTCTATTTCCCATGAAGTGATAGGACCAGATGCCATGATCTTTGTTTTCTGAATGTTGAGCTTTAAGCCAACTTTTTCACTCTCCTCTTTCACTTTCATCAAGAGGCTCTTTAGCTCCTCTTCACTTTCTGCCATAAGGGTGGTGTCATCTGCATATCTGGGGTTATTGAGATTTCTCCCGGCAATCTTGATTCCAGCTTGTGCTTCCTCCAGCCCAGCATTTCTCATGATGTACTCTGAGAGAAATTAAATAAGCAGTGTGACAATATACAGCCTTGACGTACTGCTTTTCCTATTTGGAACCAGTCTGTTGTTCCATGTCCAGTTCTAACTGTTGCTTCCTGACCTGCATATAGGTTGCTCAAGAGGCAGGTCAGGTAGTCTGGTATTCCCATCTGTTTCAGAATTTTCCACAGTTTATTGTGATCCACACAGTCAAAGGCTCTGGCATAGTCAATATGTATTCTTAAGTTCTAGTAATTTAAATTGCCAGAGTTGGGAAGGAAAAAAAAACGGTTAAAGCAGGAATTCCAAAACATTGCCTCAGAAGTTACAGGAGTAACTGAAATTAGCTTGCTGTTTGCTGGTAAAAATTTCAACAGTTGACCTTTTTTTTATTGCACCTGGCTCCTCTTTACCCTTACTGAGCTCTGTTTACTATAAGTATGAATAAATCTAAACTATTATCATTTTATTACTTACTTGACTGGAAAGCAAATTAAACACTACTTAAGAAATACTGCTAAGATAAATGGATTTCTTTATGTTCATTTTTAGGTGGGTTTAGGTTTGGAACCAGAAATGTTTGTTTGTTCCCCATGGATGTAACACATAGCGTGTTATTTTCCATTTTGGTTTCTGATAAATTGAAACTAAAATATCTCTCTCTAATGTGTCCAGGCTGATAGTCATCCTTATACTGGAACCTCTTATTTATAGTGTGAGAAGGAAGGAAGCAATTTATTTACTTATATTCTAATTAACCTGTGAAGTCTGAGAGCAGTATTTTAAGAAGATAGGTATATCTTTTTAAATATAGCTATCACATGCTTTGCATTTCAGGTGGATCAGTTATCACCTAAGATGCAAGCATACATCCTGTCTTGTTTCCTGAGGGAAGCATCTTCAAAAGGCAGTTTTGTCCCGACTGCCCCCACCCCCACCCACACACACACCTTTCTTCTCTGTGTCTCCTATAATAATTTTTAATTTGGATTGTTTTCTGTGAGCCTAAAAATATGTTCTTAAACGTGGGAAAAGGGGTTTTGTAGTTAAGTGTTTTGGAAGTCCGCCATAATGCCCATTCATTTCATTATACCTCAAACTTTATAGTAGAGACTGATAGTGTGGTAGTTTGCAGCTTAGTTGTGTATTTAAATGAAGAGTCAGAAGCTAACCAGGCCCATGAAGGTGAGTGTTAGGGCCTCCCCATTAAAGGGCTAATCAGTCCATTTCCCTGGAGGAAATGGCAACCCACTCCAGTAGTCTTGCCTGGAGAATCCTATGGACAGAGGAGCCTGGCGGGCTACACACCGTGGGGTCGCAAAGAATTGAACACAACTGAGCAACTGACACACACAGTCACTTTCAACCAGAAGGGAGGCTTTTCAAATTCCAATCAGTTGTCAAAAAAACGTGCTCATGACACAGCGTTGCTGCTGCTGAGTTGCCTCAGTCATGTCCGACTCTGTTCGACTCCAGAGACGGCAGCCCACCAGGCTCCCCCGTCCCCGGGATTCTCCAGGCAAGGACACTGGAGTGGGCTGCCGTGTCCTTCTCCAATGCAGGAAAGTGAAAGTGAAGTCGCTCAGTTGTGTCAGACTCTTCGCGACCCCATGGACTGCATCCTACACAGCGTTACTATACAGTAAAATATATATATATATAATTATTGCTATAGCAAAAATTAATTTTCCGTTTTTCCAAAGATCTTTTGATTTTTAAATCTGCTGTGAGGTTATGTTGTACTATTAGTTATTAAGATAGAAGAACTATTCCCTGCTCAGAAATGAAGATGTCTCCATTTCAGTTTGGTACTAGAGCAAGAAAGCTCCTAGCTGAATATAAAATATTTTAAACTCTTTAAAAGATAAATCTTCATTTCTTCAGGAATATCAGGTCATTTGACTGTTTATATGGTGCTGGTATACCCTTTTGGGTCATGCCATCATTTCTAAAGTTTTTTTTTTTTTTTTAATTTGAGAGGACTTAGTTTGGAGAGTTATTAACATTCCTCTCATTTTGTAAGCTTCAGCAGAATTTTGTCATTGCCAGATGAACTGATATTGAATTTTGACTTTAATAAATATTCATGAGGAGCAGATTTTTTAATCATTTGGTGATAAGCTTTGCCAGAAGATGAAGAATGTTACTGCTTTAGTCTCCCGAGATGATAAATCTAAAAGTGGGCAAGTGTATTGACTGTCAAAATCAGAGCCACAAAAACACCTGCAGTGTAAACTTACTCTCATGCTGACAGAATTGACTGTTTTTTAAGGTCAGTAAGGACTCAGGGACAGGTTTGCGTTTCCTTTCATTGCGTACATGATTTTCATACAGCGTCTAAGGGACATGCACACATATACACACGGACACTTTGAGAATTTACTGTTAAATACATAGTTAGCTTCAGGTGATATTGTAAAATCAATGAAGTTTGCCTTTTCCTAGCTTCCTTTTTTTTTTTGCTTTCTTCTATTGATTTTTAAATTAATCTAACCCTGAACCTCTCAAGAATTAAAAAAAAATGTTAACTCTTCACGCCGCCCCCTCCCCCTCAGTGAATCATCGGTGTGACAAGCACATTTTTATACAGAGCAAATCTCCCTTGACTAAAATGAATGACTGATGAATGATCAGCAGCTCACAAGTTCAAACTGCAATTGCTGGTGATCAACAGACCTGCTTCATCTCTCTTCACGCACAGACAAGGGAGCATAAAGTATCTTTTAGCCACAAGTCTACCCAAGTTTTGTTTGCTTCTTCCTGGTTGCTTTCTCCGGTTAATCTCTACCTATCGTGTGTGTGTGCGCTCAGTCGTGTCTGACTCTTCGCGACCCCATGGACGGTAGCCCACCAGGCTCCTCTATCCATGGGATCAAACGCAGGTTTGATCCCTTGGTCAGGAAGATCCCTATGAGGAGGAAATGCAACCCACTCCAGTATTCTTGCCTGGACAATCCCATGGACGGAGGAGCCTGGTGGGCTACAGTCCACGGGGTCGCAAAGAGTCAGACATAACACTCCCACACTCAGTAACTCTCATGTAAAGGCTTATTTCCTTTTAGGAATACTGGTACGTTAACCCAATTGGGTTATTGTTTTTTTTTGTTGTTGTTGTTTTTTGTTTTTAATTTGACATTAGTTTATACTGATGAATGAATTTATCAGAGTATTCATTTGACAAAAGTTATGTATTCTATGCCATTTATTTATTTATTTTTTATTGTTGTGAAGATCTCTCACACTCCTGTTTTCATTCCACTCCTCACAGAACTGTGGTTGGGCTTTTGTCATTCAAAATAGTATTTTATTATTTTTTTTCTATTTTTTGAATACTGCATCTTTATAATGAAAAATTCAGCAAGTACTAAAGCATATGAGATGAAAAATACAAAATTAGTCAGCTGGCCAGTTGTACATATCCTTCCAGAAACTTCAGTGCAGGAAAGCATATCATTCTCTTTAATACATCCGTAATACTCCAGTTTTAGCTACCTGTAATTTAATTAACCAGTCTTCTGAGGAATGTTGCAGCCATCTCCTGTTTTTCTGTTAGTCTCAGCAGAGTTTTAAATGACCTTTCAGTCCTCTACTGAGGAATATTTCAGTTATTTCTTGTTTCTCTCTTTTACACACGGTAGAGTTTTAAATGACTGTATCACTTTTGGGGACATATTATTTTAGAGTACTGTCAAGACTGGAGTATTTAATAGAATTTTGTGATGTAATGTCTATGATTTTGAAAACCATGAATTCTTTCAGTGAATTAGAGCTACTTTTTAGGAAACTGCTTTCTGTAGTGTCGTTTGCTATCCTGATGTTGAGTTAGCATTGTCCTGTAGGCTGAGAGCGGAGACTCTGACGGACTCACGATGGGTTTTCACTTCCCGCTTAGTCTTTCTCTACTAAAAATGACATGTCTGTTCAGTCTGTGATTCCAGGCATCCGTTCAGTATTTGATTCCAGGGCGTGTTTTATGGGTATGATTGGTTGAATAGGAGGAGAAGTACATGGTAGGAATTGCTTGAGCAACTGTGTATATGGACAGATGTTGGTCCAGAAGCATAATTTCCCCCAACTAATCCCCCAAAAAAGAGAGGCTGCAGAAGCAGCCCTTTCAAGTGGCTGCAGGTACTGCTGTATGTGGTGGGGGTGTGGAGTTCTACCAAAGTCTTAGATAGCTTTTGAGGGTAAACTTCATATTTAAAGACCAAATTGTTTAAAATATGTCTTTATAATTGTAAATAGCAATCCTATTTTCCTACTAACTGCTAGTTCCTTAAAGCAAGAATAGTGCCGTGAGCATGTTAGTCCCTCAGTTGTGTCAGACTGTTTGTAACCCCGTGGACTATAGCCCACCAGACTCCTCTGTCCATGGAATTCTCCAGGAAAGAATACTGGAGTGGGTTGTCGTTCCTTTATCCAATGGATCTTCCCAATCCAGGGATCAAACCAAGGTCTTGACCATCTGAGCCACCAGGGAGGCTCAAATAGCGGCATATTCACCTTGTTGTTCTTGATTGTGCCTCACATGGGGTACAACAAATACTGCTGGTCAGCTAATAGGTTCAGTTCAGTTCAGTCACTCAGTCGTGTCCGACTCTTTGCGACCCCATGAATTGCAGCACGCCAGGCCTCCCTGTCCATCACCAACTCCCAGAGTTCACTCAGACTCAGGTCCATCGAGTCAGTGATGCCATCCAGCCACCTCATCCTCTGTCGTCCCCTTCTCTGCCCCCAATCCCTCCCAGCATCAGAGTCTTTTCCAATGAGTCAGGTCTTCGCATGAGGTGGCCAAAGTACTGGAGTTTCAGCCTTTCTCCTTCCGAAGAAATCTCAGGGCTGATCTTTAGAATGGACTGGTTGGATCTCCTTGCAGTCCAAGGGACTCTCAAGAGTCTTCTCCAACACCAGAAATAGAAATAATGAAAAGGAAGTATAGTATAGAAATATTTAAATCCTAGTTATCCAAGTTAAATAGAAATGTTTTCATTTTTCCTAACCCATTCATTACTCTTATTTAAGCAATAAATAACATTTCTTGAAAAACATCTCTCCATTTAATCTGTATATGTGTTTTGTGTAAAACCCAACTTACTCACCAGCCCTCAACTGTTTTTATTATGCTTGGTTAAAAAGAAAGAATATGAGCAAGATTAGAGAAGTTGTATTTCCCTGTCATTGGAATAAAATTTGGTTTGCAAATTCATCACTGAAAAGTACCATTTTGAATTTTTTCCTGC
Source organism: Aepyceros melampus (assembly GCA_006408695.1). Taxonomy (NCBI): domain Eukaryota; kingdom Metazoa; phylum Chordata; class Mammalia; order Artiodactyla; family Bovidae; genus Aepyceros; species Aepyceros melampus. The sequence continues at coordinate 184,496 of SJXQ01005652.1, forward strand.
TTCATTTCCTGCATTGGAAATTTATGGAAATGAAGTTTCAAGGAAATTGTTTCAGCCTACAAGAATTAAAAGTATTCATATTGGTTTTTTAAAATTCCTACTTTTCTACGAAGTTGTGTACAGTATTTCCATCATAATTGAATGTGTGTGCCTGTTACGTAACAAAGCATATTAAGGCTGCTTTTAAGGTCAGGTACAATTGACCTTTGAACAACATGGAGCTTAGGGATGCCTACCCTCCCCACGTGTAACTTTCAGTTGCTTCTAGTTGGCCGAGGCTCTGTGTCTAGGATTCAGTCAACCTTAGATTGTGTAGTTCTGTAGTATTTACTCTTGAATGTGTGAAAATTCCGTGTATTAACTGAACCTGTCCAGTTCAAACTCGTACTGTTCCAGGTATCAACTGTATTAGTTGACATTTTTTCACATGTAGTAAAATTTTCTCATTGGAAGTTTTTATAAACTTAATAAGCCTGATGGACAGGGAGGCCTGGCGTGCTGTGATTCATGGTTGCAAGGAGTCGGACACGACTGAGCAACTGAACTGAACTGAACTGAACTGATAACTAATTTTATTTCTGATAATCCTTGAGGCTTAAAAGAAAAAAAAAAGCTTTAAGTTTTATTTCAGAAACAACAAAGCAAAATAGTCATGGTAATGTGGGCCATATAATATTTGACAGCTGAAAGTTTCAATTTCTTATCCTGTAATTGGTGCCTTTGATAACTTCTGGGTTTATTAGAGGTATTTCCAAGAAGTTATTTTTTTAATAAGAGCTTTGATATCATGACAGTTGTATTGCTATCACCAGCAGGGTTAATTTTTTAATGAAAATACTGTTTCGTTCTTTCCATTCTGTGATATTGTATATGTGGTCTGTTTTAATTGGAATGTTTAATACTAATAGAAGAGGAGATTTCTTTTTTAATTAAAAGTTTTAAAAGGTTCCAAAAGGATATCTTCCTAATTGTGCCTCTGAAACTTTACGCAGAAAATTGCCTTTCAAGATTCTGCATTCACACCAGTAGAGGCCGCTGTGCACCCATGAAAGGAAATGCAGGCTCCGTTCTGGTGATGAGCTGGTCGCCTTAGAACTAGGATTCATCAATTGGCATTTCTGGGAACCTAAGCGCGTTCCTCCTTTCCCCTTAAAGTCACTTGCCTGTTATCTACGAGATACCGTCTTCCCCATAAAGGGAGCATATCCTGATGGTGTTAGTGGAGTCCTGACGCACCTTCCTGTCAGATGCTTAGGTACAGCATCCACTAAAGCACCGGAAAGGATTTCACAAAATCATGAAACCTCTGAGTTTAAAGGAGCTTTAGTATTCATCAGACGCAGCATCTGTTTTAACATTTAATATGCTAGTTGAAAATAGTCTCAAAAAACAATTATTTTCGGCTATAGTCATCTGCTAGCTAGTAGTATGGAGTTTTCCTTATTAAAACTACTTGTCCCTTTACACCTTTATGATGTTCTTATTACATAGTGTTTCATTCCCTGTAAATAATACAAACAGATTATTTCATGGGGAATATTATTCTTAATGTTATCATCTCCACAGATGTGTCTGCTCATTGTAACAGAGGAGAATTAAAGAATTAAAAAAAAAAAAAACTGTTTATCAGACAGAGAACATCTTTAACCTATATACTGATCCAAGTCACTGTGAAGGTGGTCATAGCAGGTGATAAGGAGTCTTGTGAAAGGATCAAGTGGTTAGGAATCAAGGATCACTTTGTAGACCCATGTGACAAGGCCTCAGTTTATAGGAGGTGAGAATATTGCTCCAGATGCTTTTACAGGTTCCTTTAGCGCTAACATTCTAGTTATCTGTGGTCAGTGTATACTGCAGAGCATCCTGGAGGGTGATCACCTTCCCTGACTCTGCCACTTGCCAGTTCTTAGGTTATTGTGTAGTTACCCTTGCTGCCCCTCAGCTTCCTCGTCTGTAAATTGGGCTTCTTTTGACAGCATCTGTAGTATGTAGTTATTAGGTTAATCGGTGTAAAGTACTTAGAATAGTAAGGACCTCAAGCATAGTAAATGCTAAAGCACTCAGTTTTTCTTCAGAGAACCCATGCTGTAATATGATAACTGAATTCTTGGACCTTACTCTGTTCTTAACTGCTCCCTGAGGATCAAAATAAGAATTTATTCTGGGTTTTCTCTAATTGAAAGTGAAAGTCGCTCCGTCACGTCCAACACTTTGGGACCCCATGTACTAAACAGCCCATGGAATTCTCCAGGCAAGAATACTGGAGTGAGTAGCCTTTCCCTTCTCCAGGGGATCTTCCCAACCCAGGTGGACCTGCATTGTAGGCAGATTCTTTACCAGCTGAGCCACAAGGGAAACCCAAGAATACAGGAGTGGGTAGCCTATCCCTTCTCCAGTGGATCTTCCTGACCCAGGGTCAGGGTCGAACCAGGGTCTCCTGCATTGCAGGTGGATTCTTTACCAACTGAGCTTTAACCCTCAATTAATGGCATCTATATCAAGGAACTAGCCATCTATATAATTTTTAATGAGTTAAGCTTTCTTCTTTTTTTTTCTTTGAAGTTGTTCTCATATTAATTCAATGAGTTTCCTTCTTTTGATCCAGTATTTTGCTCTGGAATTTTTCCTGTGGTGTATGTACTCACATTTCAGTTGCTGTTTTAATGATTCAGAGCTTCACTTTTAAAATATTTAAATGTCCTAATTTCCTGAAAATCATAAGATACAAGTTTCCTTTAAACAGAATTTCTCTGTAACATTCAAATATTTGCAGAATGTTTTTGTCAAAATCCATTATGTTTATGAAGCATTTGTATTCAATCAATTTATTAAAAATTTTAGAACTGTGATCTGACCATTTATCTGTTCAGATAAATCTCTCTATTAACTTTGCAATTCTTAGATAATAAAAATATATACCCACACATCGGTTCTGAGTGAGGAAACTAGTATCTGGCACATAAATAAATAGATTTTTACAAGTATAGATTTTTGATCTTGAAAGGTGAGACCAGTAAATCTGACACTGCTGTAGGGGAGAGTGGAAGGAATTCCCTCAAGTAGATAGAAGGTCATAACTAGACTTTCTCCATTAACTCAAGAACCATCTATGTTTTTGAGCTTCCCAAATGGCTTAGTGGTAAAGAATCCTCCTGTCATTGCAGGAGACGCAGGAGACACAGATTCAGTCCCTAGATCGGGAAGATCCCCTGGAGAAGGAAATGGCAACCCACTCCAGTATTCCTGCCTGGAAAAGTCCATGAACAGAGGAGCTAGAGGGCTACAGTCCATGAGGTTGCAATGACTTGGACACCACTGAGTACGCACGCGTGCACGTGCACGCACACGCACACACACACACACACCAGCCGCTGGAGAAGGAGGCAGCCTTCTCCACACACACACACACACACACACACCAGCCGCTGGAGAAGGAGGCAGCCTTCTCCACACACACACACACACACACACACCAGCCGCTGGAGAAGGAGGCAGCCTTCTCTCCTACATTTCTCCCAGTGATATTGGCATCTATTATGTGTGATGAACCCAGCACGTTGAATTAATTTAATGGTAGAGACAGAGGGAACTTTTACCTGAAGATAATATGCTTTATTTTGTTCAATCAGTTACAAGCCTTTTTTTTTTCTAAGTAAAAGTAATCACTTTTTTTTTTTTTAACATTTTCATGCCTGAGTTTAATCCATAAGACTATTATAGATAAAATTTCAGTTTCCTGATTTCTGTTAGTATTCCAGAATGACATGGTGTCAAGGTTTGTTTCGTCAGCTATTCTTTTGTGGAAACTCAAGAAATAGCCAAGAATACTATTTAGGTCACTTTTCATTATTTTTTTTTTCCTCACCATACTCTCTTCCTTCTATCCAGACCTATCATCCATGTAAAAGTTCAGTTCAGGAATTTTAAATTAGGGCATCAGGACAATGCACAGATGAAGAACAGAACTCTGGAGCCAGCTTCTCCTTTTCCCCAGGTTATATGACACTGAGCAGGCTACCCAGTTGCTCCCCTTCCTCGTCTGTGCCAGAGGGTTTATGACGGCACTTCACAGGGCGCGTGGTGTTTAGAATGGGACTGGCACCTGGTGCCTCCGTGCAGCTCTTACTTTCATTGTTATCCAGATCCTAGAAAAAAGGATTTTTTTCTTTTTCTCTTTTTGAGAGAAATATTTTAAGACTGCAGACATTAGGAGTACCAGGCCCTCTTTGCTCATATTCATTCTTAAAAGAAAGTTTCCTGTTAAATATATGGAAATGAAATGGGGCAGGGGTATGTTTAAGTCTCCCTCGCTTTGTCACAGCATTTTGCTTTCAGACCATATATTTTTACAAGATATGTGTGATAATGTGCTGGATATGAGATAAGGCCAATAAAAGCTCTAGCCTCTGCCATTTTGTCTTATTTATTCAAAAGCGGATAGCATGATTGTTCATAAAGATGTAGGAAAGAAGGGAGGTAAAAGGCAGCCGTTCAAGAAATAACCCAGCACCTAGAGCTCAATGGGCATAGCAGTAAGAATACTCCTTGAGAGTATTACTCTCGAAGTTCATGCCCTGCTTTGTACTCTGCCTGCAAAGCAGAGGGGGAGACCTGTGTCTGCAGAGGGAAGGGAGGATGCTGTGTGCAGAGGGAAGCCACATGGCCTTCAGAGAACTGGCTCTAGGGAGACAGGAGATGGAGAAGGAAATGATGAGCCAGAGCGTCACCTGCACCCGCAGGGAACCTGGAGTCTGAAGCTGACTGCAGGTGACACGCCGCTCGGCTGCAGTGAAAGGTTCTGACAGGCTCCATGGGGACCTGGCATTCCTTTAGTGCAGTGGAGCTTGTCTTGCAGCTGTGACGATGCAGCGTGTGGAGGTACAAATTCTGTTTGAGATTCTTAAAACAAGTGGACCTTGGGACCTAGCAATTTCACGGGTCATAGATCAGAGAAAATTAGAGACAGTCTAGTCTGAATGAGCATTTGGATATGTGAAATTGAAGAGAACAGGAGGGAGTTGGGAAAGCATGTTTAACCTGCTTTGTGTCCTAATGCAAAAGTTTTCAAACACTCTCGACTGAGGGAAGGTCTGTAGAAGCTGATGATGTGCTAAGGGTCGGGGTGGGCTTGGGATGACAGCCGTGTCTCTGCTGTGTTTTCTTATCCACAGAGTGCAGGTACCAGGTGTTTCGAATGAACATCCAATGACATCCCAGTCAGAATTGCTTGGAAGCTTGGGGAAACTTAGAAAAACTTTTGTATATGAACGATGCTGTTTGTTGCCCTGCTAGAAACTGTCTTCTCGAGTCTCTGGGAATTGAAGATAAAGGCTCCCTTTAGTTGAATTAAGAGAAAAGAGGCAGTAGAAATAGAGTTGCCAGGTTTTGCAAATAAAAATACAGGAAGCCCTATTGAAATTTGACTTTCAGGTAAACAGTGAATGATTTCCTTTAGTATAGGTGCAGTGTGTCTAAAATTCAAGCTTAACTGGGCATCCTGTGTTTTTTGTTGCATCCCTAATTAATTAGATACGTAGAATCACAGCAGAGCCAAGACCCTGGCTGCAAGCTTGATGTCCTGGTATGTGTGGGGATTTCACTGGTGGCCTTGGTCTCCTTGATTTTTCTAGATTCCTAGAAATAATGTCTCACTTCCTTTCTTCTTCCTCCTTCCTCCTCCTCCCCAGATGGGGAGTGTTGGGATGAGCACCTTGATGGCATTATTGAGCCATGTGTGCTTGTGAGTGTTACAATAGAATGTGCTGTGTGCTAAGTCACTTCAGTTGTGTCCAACTGTTTGTGACCCTATGGACTGTAGTCCGCCAGGCTCCTCTGTCCATGAGATTCCCCAGGCAAGAATACTGGAGTGGGTTGCCATGCCCTCCTCCAGGGCATCTTCCCAGGGATCAAACCCGCATCTCTTATGTCTCCTGTATTGGCAGGCAGGTTATTTATCACTAATAGTAATGATTTTCCTATAGTGAAAACCTGCTATTCTAGACCTTTTACATAAACGATTTATTCTGTGAGAATATTATTTCACTTCGCAGATCAAACAAGCAATTCAGCCCAAGTTATGCAGCTAATTTGGGCAGAAGTTGGGTTCTAAACCCAGCGGCGTGTGACGATAAATCGTGCGCCCTTCACATCCTCTCTGTGTCCTTTGGGTCAGAATGATTCATAGCCAAATCTAGGCCAGAAAATTACCAAGAGCTGTTTTTGTTTTCCTCCGCTGTCTGTTGTGTGAATTCCTCTTCAGAACCATGTCCTGAGTGCTCAGAGTCCATGCTCTGTCATATGTCTTTTCACGTTTAGACTTTGTTCACTCCGTTTGCCTAAAATAGTGTTTTATCTTGCTAATTAAAAGGGCACACTTTGATCCCCACAGGAATGTTTGGGTTCTGTCCTCACATCCGTAGAGATCAGCAGGAGATAAATGAATTCATGGCAGGCATTGCATGTGACAACCTGGAGAGAGGCATACAGGGGCCTGCAGCGTCACGGGGGTCTGTGGTCAGCATTTTATCGATTCGCTCTACGCAGTTTCTAAATGAGTTCCATCCAGTTAAGGAATGGAAATCCACTGTTGAAAAATATTTTATCAATCAAATTCTGTTTTAAGTTATTTTTATTTTCTTTCAGTCTCACACACAGCCCCCTTCTCCGTCTGATTTCACTTCTGCCATGTTCTGGGCGACAGAGATTTTAGAAGCATGACAGCTGGTCAACTATGTATCCATGATCATTGATTTAAGTGTGGCAAACTAATGTTCTGTTCATTTACATGATCAGTACCTGCCCAGTGAGTTCTTCTAATCTAGTAAAGTTTCCATTTTTCTAGTAAATAAAGATTACGTTTTGACCTAAGTGAGTGTAAGGAGATTTTAGTTACAGGAATAAAACTCGCTTCCAGCCTGACCAGCTTTGACCTTGTGGGCCCACTTTTCCCCGGATAGCTTGACTCTCACATGTGTGCTGTGTCCTGTAAAGACTTGTCTTTGTCATCATTTGCAATTTTTAACCCACTTTTGACCGCTGAGTGCGACGTTTGGGGAATTGCTTTCATAATTGCTTTTGGGTTTTATTAGTCTATTAAACACATCTTTTATATATTTTAAGTTGAAGGCATTTGCATTCAGAATTTTTAAGATAAGAAATGGAGTGAATAAACAGTGATAAAAAAGGACCCAATTTTGTTAAGTATATTTCAGTAACACTTTAGGCTAAGGGACATGGAAAATACTCAAATTAAATCCACTGAATTCATATAGTACTCCAGTAGAAACTCAAAATATAACCATTAATAGCTGTAAATTGGAATTCGTCTAATTTTGAAATCTAGTTAAAACATTTAAGTTAGGATATATGTTCGATATCACTTTTGCAGAACCTTTTTTTTAAAAATGGAGAGAAGGCTTGATTTCTTTGCCAGGCAAAGGGGGAACACACAGTAGGCTAGCAGAACCCATTTATAGGTGGACTCTTAAGTAGCATTATGTGAAGTAACGAGCATTCATGTGACAGAAATGATCAGGAGAGAGATTTTGCAAAATACTGACAGTAGAACAAGGGTAGGAATCCCACCACATGAGTATGTTGGCAATTGTCAGTCAGTGTTTGTCACAGTCAGAGGTATTTGCCCGTAATCACTTTGCTGGGTCATGCTGTCTACTGATGATTTGTCAGATAATTTCCACTGATTACTGTATTATCAGTCTGGGAAGTTATGGTGCCAGCTTTTTTGAGTTTGGTGTTATTGATATCCTTGAGCTGATTTTATTTAATTATACGATACTACTGGTATGTAGCTTTTTATCTCTGGTACTTAGCAAAATGCCAGGCCATGCCTGGCTCTCACTAAATATTTGTTGAGTTGAAATTAAATTGCCTGGCTGGGGTGTTCATGTTTATTATTTTTAACAGGAAAATAGAAAGTATCCTTTATTTGTTTCACTTTACATGTTCCCCTTATTGTTAAAGAATATGGAAACAGGAAATTTGAGGTTCTAAAATGTTTTAGTGAGCAACCAAGACAGGTAACATTTTTTCAAAATATTACAAATAACAAAATTATTTGTATTTTTAAAATAAAATATTATTTTTATTTTTCTCAAAAAGCATTTAAATATACTCACCTCTTCGTATGTGTTGTTGCTTAGATGCTAAGTCAAGTCCAATTCTTTTGCGACCCCATGGATTTTAAGGGTCCCCACTAGACTTCTATGTCTATGAGATTTTCTGGGCAAGAATACTGGAGTGGGTTGCCATTTCCTCCTCCAGGGGATCTTCCAGACCCAGGAATCGAACCCAGGTCTCCTGCATTGACAGGTGGATTCTTTACCACTGAGCCATCAGGGAAGCCCAGTGAACATATACATACACTGCTGTGTTTAAGACGGATAACCAACAAGGACCTACCGTATAGTACACAGAACTCTGCTCAGTGTTCTGTGGCAGCCTGGATGGGAGGGGAGTTTGGGGGAGCACGGGTACATGCATATGTATGGCTGAGTCCCTCCACTGTTCACCTGAAACTATCACAATACTGTCAATCGGCTGTACTCCAACACAAAATAAAAAGTTTCAGTTAAAAAAGTGCACAGTAGTCAGTGGAGGAAGCCAACTGTGGCGTCTCTCCCCCACTGTCACAAGTACCCTACAGACTAATATAAAAAAGTGACTACATAGAACTCTGAAAAAGGGAACACCAGACCGACTGCAGTTAACCTGAATAGTGATCAATTGGAGAAGGCGATGGCACCCCACTCCAGTCCTCTTGCCTGGAAAATCCCATGGGACGGAGGAGCCTGGTGGACTGCAGTCCATGGGGTCGCAGAGTTGGACACAACTGAGCAACTTCACTTTCACTTTTCACTTTCCTGCATTGGAGAAGGAAATGGCAACCCACTCCAGTGTTCTCGCCTGGAGAATCCCAGGGACTGGGGAGCCTGGTGGGCTGCCGTCTATGGGGTTGCACAGAGTCAGACATGACTGAGGCGACTTAGCAGCAGCAGCAGTGATCAGTTACAGGGGGCAGGGAGCTGCATGTGGATGTTAAAGTAAATTTCACAGTGTTTAGTGTTCCTCTGTTGTCTCTGGGCTGTGATCCTCTGGAGGAGGAAATGGCAGATGGATTCTTACCACTGAGCCACTAGGGAAGCCCCTCTTCATATATATATATATATATATATATATATATATATATATA